>OOFE01015090.1:0-24321 GCA_900323365.1 Monocentris japonica | reverse complement strand
GTGGAGACTCTAAATTGCCCACAGGTGCGAATGTGAGTGTTTGTCTGTATATCTGTGTTGGTCTGTCTATGTGTTTATCCTGTGATGGACTGGTGGCCTGTCCAGGGTGTTTTCCTGCCTTCCGCCCAATGCATGCTGGGATAGGCTCCACCCCCTGTGACCCTCAATAGGAATAAGCCGGTACAGAAAATGAATGAATGAGTGAATGAATGAATGACTTTCTTTCAAATGTAAAAGACATTTCTATAAACTGATCCATGCTGAGACGTCAGACTGACTAAGCATATCAAGGCACTTCTGCAAGTGGCGTAATATGAATTCTCAGTTGAACCCAGCAGAGATACAACTGAGTCATGCTAGTGAAACTGATAACAAATCTCTTTTAAAAAATTTTGACTTGAGTGCATATTTTCTTTTTCTTTGCTCCATTGAGGATGCGAAGCAGCAACCTTCTGGATTGCTCTAACCTTTAACCTTAGGCTACTACCCACAGGGCTGTTCATTTAGTACAATAGTTATTTGTATTTCTTGGGTAGTCATTGGGAAATGCAAACTAAAAGCGTCTCAAAATTTGTTCCAATGCAACACAATGTGTTTCTGTGACTCACCACCAGAGGGTGTACTTCATAGTGTTACCATCATTTTATCACTGTAGAGGCCACAGTCCTTGAACTTTAATTATTTGCTAATACTATTTGGCCCAAGTCTGGTTCATAGTATTACCCAGTGCTTGTGTTTACAGAATTAAGCCAAGACTAAAGCAGTCCACATCAGATTTCTGAACAAATCCTTCTTGGGAGAGAGAGATGATGTTGATGTGTTAACAAAGTTATCTGTGCTACTGTCTCATTTACAGTAGTAGTGGTCATTTAAGTCTAGTGGATGGGATAATCATATGTCTGGGTCCAACCTCAAAGGGGTTGTAATCGGCAAAGATGTGTCATTTGATGTGTTAGTTTCCATCATCACACTAACAATTCACAAGTAAGACTTGGTTACAGTGCTAAGTTGGTTTATTTGACACAAACCAAGACAGATCATTTTTCAATTAAAATTAGAGCTCTTGTACACACCTAAGAGATTGATTAAAATGTCATTTGAAACACTACTATAATCCTTTAAGTGCAAATGAGTACATTTTTCTACAGAAATACACTATAATATACTTTCGATGCTTAACATGGGGAATGTGGTGCCTAGATGTAAAACTTATCAATGGAATGTTTTAAGTGTGTGACTATGGTCATGATGAAAACACAAACATTAACAGTTCTTAAGAGAAACGGCTGGTTTCCATGCACACAATTTAGTATACAAGGCTACTGTGCAAAACTTGTTGCATTTAAGACGTTGAGCAAGATCAACATGATAGAAACAGATGTAACGGATGAGTGCTTGCAGAGGCAGTAAGGTCAATCAGTTTACAGGCACTACAAATACGGATTTATACATTCCAAATCTTTCCTGTACAGTTTCGGTTAATGTTCATTGCATCCCCTATGTTAGGCTTTCCATCCCAAAATATAAGAGCATTTTAATGTCACCTGCAATGAAAGCTGAAATGCATGTAATTGGATTTCCACACAATAAATACCCCTGAATTCTGTGCAAACCTGACTTTGCAAGCTGTATATTGTGAGGCAGAGTATTGCCTCACATAACTGGCCAGTAGCCTGAGACAGGAATACATGAGCAGACATCTATGGCATTTAAAGCACTAGCCCATTAATTCAGAATATATATATATATATTTTTTGGAAAAACAAATTGGACTAAGAAAAAAAATTGTTTTGTCACTGTATGTCAATTTAACCATATTGGCAACAGCAAAAAAAGCAAAATATATTTTACCAAAAAAAATGCATACTTTCATGACAATTGAGTGACTTAGAATCTTTAACATTATAAATTAATATAGAAAATACAGGAATGGGCATTTTCAAGACATTCTCTAGAGCGAATGTGGTCAATATAGGGCCTCTTGCTACTTGCTGGTTTTCTCAAACATGACATATGAGGGGTAAAACATCCCTCAGAGGACAGCAGCATAGCTTATGATGACGACTGGCCCACTTGGACCCTGCTATGTGACAAACATACAGAGAAAATGGGCAGGAGGAAACTCTTGAAAATGTCTTTATAGGACCAGGCCCAGCTCAGGGCATGCTGCCGGTGCCAAGGCCCTCCTTCTCAGCAGATATGGACTTGACCAACTCCTCTACCCAACGGACCTCCGACGCCACCTGCTCAGCCAGGACCTCATAGCGATTTTCCAGGCGTCCAAACTTGCGCTTGAGGGCATTGGCGGCCAGCATGGTGGCCCGGGCCTCTTCCTGGCTCTGCCTGCGCTGGGCCTGGGTGCGCTGTAGCTCCTGGCGAATGTGGCTCAGGTCGCTGGAGATGCTTTGGTTCTCCTCCTTGTACCAACCCTCTTTCTCCTCGTATATTGAAAGCAATGCCGCCACGTCCTCCCGGCACGAGCGCTGATTGTGCTCTAGGTCCCTCAGGCCTTCCTCCGCTGCTGCGATCTCCTCCAGTACCTGGGAGAAGCGCTCAAAGTTGACATAAGTGTTGTTGGGTGGCATGCTGGAGTGGGATTTGATGGTGTACTCCTTCAGACGAGTGGTCTTCAGGCGCCGGCGCTCGGGCTTGCGGCCGCTCTCCTCCTGGCGCACGTTCCGCCTCTTAATCACCTGGAGAGAAAGAGCAGTGAACATTTGAACTGAGGCTGGAGAGTGAAGCCCATACACTTAACTCTGTTCATACAGCTTTTATTGACTGTAATCCCAGCACTTCACCTTGATGTGCATGTAAATTACACAACCTAATGCTGCAAAATACCCACCTTTATCCAGGGATGCTCAAGGCTGTCATCAATAGTCATTCTCTTCCTGCAAAGGAAAATGATCTGTCAGCGAGAAAATGAGTTCAGAGCTTCACTATGTCTGCTTCACAAATACTTCTCCCACTCTCCTAGGGTGAGATTTGAAAATATCCCTACTTGGGATCCTTGACCAGTAGACGACGTATGAAGTCTTTGGCCAGCTCGCTGGTATTGCTGAAGTACTCCTCATCAAAGTCATAGTTGACAGCTGAGATGTTGGTCAGGGTCTCCTGCTTTGTCTCTCCCAGAAACGGAGAGGCACCACTCAACCTGACGTAGATAAAGGATTTACATTAGAAAACACATGGATAAGGAGTGAAGTGATTTAGATTTCTACAAATGACAACAGCCATTCATAATCTGAAACAGTACTTACAGAATGTATGTGATTACTCCGATGCTCCTGCAGAGACAAGAATGACCAAACATTAATGGGGATTGTCATAGTGATGAGTAAGACGTTTCATAGGAATAAAATAACTTGAAATCTTACCACATGTCTGCCTCCAGTCCAAGTGGCTCATAGTTGACGATTTCTGGCGCTGTAAAGTAAGTGCATAGGAAAGAACACTTTAATTCAAGCCATATGTGGAAATCTGAAACACACTATCTCTATTTACAAAGCTAAACCAGGCAAAACGTCCTTTCCATCGAAGGCACATGCTATCACAGTAAGTTCATTATGGACTTAAGAGGAAATATTTGCTGTATGTATGGATATTGCTGAAGGGAGAAAGGATCTCACCAACAAACTCTGGTGTTCCAAAGATGTTTTTGAACTCATTCCCAGCCTTGATCTGATGAGCGATCCCAAAATCAATCAGCTTGATCCTGGGGTTGGGGACATTCTTATCCAGCAGCATGATGTTCTCAGGCTGAAAGATAATACAATACAGTAATACATTGTTAGGAGAGGGATAAGAGGTTTTGAATTACTACAGATACACACAGAGAAGTAGGAAAAAAAGAAAATAACATGCTAGCGGGGTACACACTTATCTCTTCCGCAAACTAAATATAAAGAACTGTAGAATTCTAAGAATTAATAACTTTGTAATGTTAACGGGCATAAAGAGAGACTGCTAGCATCACTAGTGAGTTAGCTATACCCCACAAGTACCTGGACAGCCTATGTGTATCTACAGCCTTACCGTGTATTCCAAAAAAAACTCTGACACTTACTACATAAACGTCTGCTAACACGTCAATTGAATTTCTCACTAACACATTATATAAGACTGTAGGTCCAGTGCTTCAAAAACAAGCTGCCCCCCCCCAGAGTGCTGACCTTGAGGTCAAAGTGGGCGATGCGCTTGGAGTGGAGGTATTGAACGCCGTCCAGGATCTGCTTGAGAAACTGGGTAGCCTCCTCCTCTGTCAGAGACTCCTTCTCAGCCAGGAAGTCAAACAGCTCTCCGCCAGATACCAACTCCAGAATCAGGATCACATCGGTCTTGTTTTCGAAGATGTCGTGCAGAGTGATGATGTTGCTGTGCTGGATCTCACGCAGGATGTTGACCTCACGCTCAATCTCTTCACGACTCACCCCACGCCGACTGGACGAAAGCCGCCGCTTCTTGATGAACTTGGCAGCGTAGTCGGAGCCTGTGCTCTTCTCTTTGCACTTCCGGACAATGGCAAACTGCCCACTGCAGACAAGACATATCAAAGGGATATAAACAAAAAAGGACAACACATTCTTGGCAAAGGATGAGTACTGTGAAATGCTTGAGCTGTTGAGACCAAAAACTGAATAATGTACCATCGAACCAGCAGCTTCTATTGCAAATAAACATACTCAAAAAACATGAAGTCTAAAGCTTTGTCATAAAATGAACATACCTAACAGTAAACAATGGGGTGTGATTTACAAGGCACTGAGCAAATACGTTCATTCACAACAATACTAATGTGCAGGTAAGAAGACTGCATTCCACAGTGCATGCCAACTGTACATGGCTGTGTAGAGAACTGAATGTTCTACCCTTTAATGTCTGGATGCCTTTCTTCCTCAGCAAACACACATAGTGCCCTCTCTTTTAGAAAGACTACAGCACGGCAGAGGGGGAAAGGCACATTGAGAGGCAGTGATGTCATGCTTTTGCTGCATTACTGCAGAAAAAAACCCTTCCATATAAAAAGGTAGGAAGTCAGGTTTAATCCACTAAAACTCATTGACATATGACTCATTCATAAAGCTCTAGCACAATGTAAAAATATATTCAATATGTTGCTGGACCACTACACAAACATCCAGTGGTGGGGAAACATTTTGTTACACTGACTACAGCATGGACATCTGATGGATGTTTTCAGAAACAATGGTATTCATCAAAGATGAGTCAAGAATCCTACAATTAAACCAAACACTGAAAAATCTGCAGAACTTACCTCCCCAGCTCCTCTCCCATTTCATAAAACACTTCAACATCCTCTTGCCTGAAGCCAGCCATGGTTTGCTGACTGGGATGCTGATGAGAACAATGCCTTGAGTTCCACTGGAGTGAAGAAAAAGACAAAGACATGAACCCAATAAGGATCAGCAATGACGTAATGGATATGATAAAGATAACATCATGAGCAAAACCCATGCCATATTGGCAGGTCTGGTGACAAAAATCTGTGATTAATGAGTGATTAATGCCATTTTGAGTGCCATAACAATTCAGCTTGAACAACCAGGTTGGCTATCCTCCTTATTTGGCCTGGGTCAACACAGCTCAGATTGTTTTTTGAGACTTTCTGGCTGGTGTCAGACCTCTGCATACCAGTGCTACTTACGTCATCTCCTTCCCTGGAGCTATCTCTGACTCAATTAAAGGGTCTGAGATTTAGCTAGGCTACCTTGGATATGGTACTTTACTACTTTAAACATTGGTAAAATGTTACTGACCAAACACAGTAACAGATAGAGTTTCGCTCCCTAGGTACATATAGCACTACAAAAGACTCTAACGTCTAACGTTACAAGGCAAGCCAGGCAGACAGCAGAAACATTTCTCAGCGCATTATCGTTAGCAAAGGGAACATCAAGGGCAAGCCTATTGCGAAACACCAATAACAAACTCACGTCACAGGTATCTCCAATTAATTCATTCAAGTTTAAATAAGCCGAAGCAAGCGGCTGGCTGTTTAGGGAAGAAAGGTACCCCGGCAACGTAAGCTACTAAGCAAGGTAACAGTTAGCTAACTATGTGGCTAATTAGTTAGCTAACGTATACTGTATTGTGTCTATGAGAAAGACATACGATTCGTAACACTGTATTATTGAAAGTAAGATATATCTAATATTTTGGCAATAACAGCAAATTTTAACACATTACTACAGTGGTTACTTACATTGTGGTTGGCTACGAGTGTTGCATTCCTTTCCCGAGTGAAGTGAGTTCTCTGACCAGCGTCTGAATGAAAAATGACGTCCGGTTACATTTTCAAAATAAAGTTCTTTTGACGAGCCTAACATTTTTTGAGTAATACAAAGTAGCAAAAAGGGAATGAAGGATATATTTAAGGATACATCTGTGTCAAAGTGTCCTTTTCACAACATATTTTCATATGTATTTTACAGCTGTAGTTTTAGATTTTTATATTTTTTTTTGCTCACGCCAGGTCATACAAACAAATGCTAGTAGGCAGCTATCCCTGTCCTAACAATGTATTCGTTTAATTAGTAAAGTTAGTGCAAGTAATCTTCTTTTCCAGGGTCACAAAAAACAACAAAACCCAAATCAGTGGTACATGTAGCATACATGTTCTATTGTTTATTTCTGGTATGTCAAAACAAACTGAATAGAATATGGAAAAATAACACCCACTTTGTCATTTAACCAGCACAAAATGTGGCTGAGGCAGCACTTTTTCTACAAAAAGCTGAATAGTTTAAATAAACCCTTAATTATTATTTTTTCAGTGACAAATATTTTGCTTTTATTCTGAACGCCAAATCGCCTTACCTCCGGTTCAGCCTAGCTATCTCTGGGTGACTTGACGCAGCTAAATATCCGGTGGTGGGGAATGCAGCAGGAGGATGGACATATGGAATGACATCATACCGAGTGAATCAACCCTCTCCGTCTAATGTACGTAAGTGAATGACAAGCTCGAGCATGCAAGTCAAAGATTACAGGACGTGTCAGGAAGGCCTGATGATTCCTTCTTATCTTTCAGGGTCTGAGAGTTGAATCACAGTCTCAGCCAAATAATAAAACTCTGGGCTACAGAGCTAAAACGATCAATAATTACAACCAAGACACTATAATATACGATAATTTAATCTTACATTCCTATATGGATTTACAATGTGTCTGTGATGCTCAATCGTGGTTTATCGTGAAATGATTTTCTCTCTTATGGTATCACTGCAATAACCCTGTAATATATTACAGGGACCTATAGTTTTGTTGTGAAATTTAACACAGGATTACTGCTATTTCCTCCGTCCGCAGGGAGGTCAGCGATCCTGCAGCTGGTAAAGAGTCGTGCCCTGGGACACATCGGCAGAACAGAAGAGTTACTGGCTGTAAAACTGTTCCCTGACCGGGAATCGAACCCGGGCCGCGGCGGTGAGAGCGCCGAATCCTAACCACTAGACCACCAGGGACTGTTGATATACTTGTTACCAGTACAGAAGACAGATAATGCACATAGATGCAGTATAACAGACGGATGCTATGAAGTGAACAGAAAAATAAAAGCCAGAGAGGAAAGCAAGGACAGAGAGACAGATATAGTCTATACATAAATTACCAATAAATATAAATGTATGAGAACAATTGTGAATTTCAATCCTTATCTGTATAGGGACAAGAAAATTTTTTTAATAAATGATTCTAGTTATGTGCCATAGGGTGAGTTTCATTTCATATCACTTCAGTATTTTGTCAGCAGAAAGGAAAATTAAAAACATACTCATTCACAAATTCAGCAAAGTTTAAAGCAACTCAGCTGTTCCAAAAATATGGATCATTTCATAGTATCTGTTTACAAAGCCCAAGACCAGTTCATGAAGCTGTACAGTATAATCATAGTGAAAACAGGGGGTTAGGCTGAGGTAGGAAATCACAGGTCTAGCATTCCTGTTCCTGGTTGAAGGGATTGGGCATATGCCATCCTGGACAGAGAAGCACAACAGACGTCAACAATGCTCCAGCACAACAATGTCCAAGTCATCTTGATCTCAACATCTGGGTCTGTACAACATGATGCTAAATGAATACAGAAGTGTTTAAATACAGAGTGCTAAAGAAAATGTGAAATTAAAAAAAATAGTAAAATTTAGCCCAGTTTCCTTCTAAATCAAAAAATAAGTGTAGTGATGGAGTAAACCATAAGTGAGGCCAAAATGTGTATGTGATGTAAACCCAAAACTGAAATTAAACGATTATGAGAGACCCCAAACAGGTTGCCCATTTGACATTGCCGTTAGCCATGAGGGGAATAGTATAAAGCAAAACATTATGCTAGTATGAAACTATAGATTTGAATACAAAATCAGCTTGCTCCATTGCTGCGTGTTTTGAACTTGAACATGAACTCACCGCCATTTTTAAACCACTCGGTCACGCCTCGCTTACTTACTGACATTTCACCCCTGGGTTCAACTAGACAAATAAAATGTCTGGTAAAAGTACATTTTTTATTTATTATGCTCTTAGAGTTGTATTGTTGATTTATTTCCATGTAGATTATAACATTTCGCATCAATTTAGCATCAAAATAATTGTATTGTTTTGACTGACTTTGACTTAAACCAATCAAGAGACGTATTTACTCACGCGAGAGCAAGGATAGCCAATAAATACGCGCTACAGGAAATGGGCGGGTCATACTAAAACAGCTGGTGGGCGCACTGAGTGTGGCTCGAGCCGTGCGGTTGATGGGGGAAACAACAACAAGCTAGGCATCATGAGGGTCTCTATAACCCTGATTTGGGCAGCTTTTCTTATCAAAAAGGTTAGAGAGACTGTATGTTTGTCTTTTCAAAGTGGTTTTGTGTGCACCTATATTGTAGCTTACACGTGGTCGACGAAAACAAATTGTTTTTTTAAGTTCGGGAATGATTAGCTTGCATGCTATTACTGTGTTAGCTTGCGGAGATCACAGATTGGGCCCCGGTAACCTGCACATAATTTACATTTTGCTTTCTAAAAGCGAAGAACGATTATTCAACATTTACATTATCTGCCATCTAGTGATTAACACAACTCCAGAAACAATGAGTCTGGTATAATTGGTGTCATCTTAGACAACTACCGTTAACTGGCCAACCTAGTAAGCTGTTATTGGTCATTAGTGACAGGTTACTAATGCATACTGTATTTGAACAGTAATAAAGTGCGCCTGTGTTAGCTGATCTGGTATATGCTTTGCAATACCAGATCAATTCAGCTGCCGTGTGTTATAGTCAGTAATTATTTCCATTTAAATTGAATTGAGGTTAAAACAACGCACTTCAGTATACACGCTACTGTATCATCCATGGAGACACTTTTGTTAGTTTTTGTTGGTTACAGGACTTGTTTCCCATTCCTCTACCAGCTTGACCTCAGACAAATTAACAATGAAACAACATCAAATGTTTTAATGCTACCATATATTGGTAAAAGAAATATTTTATTCAAAAAGCAAAGCTACAAACATTTCATCAGCACCATGAGTGAAAATCTTACTGGTTTAGAATTTCATTGTTGTTGTTTTTTACAGGTGGTGGGAGAGTATGGCATGGCCCATTTCAGTGACAAGGGCAAGAGCAAAGGAAAAGATTACTGCATATTCTTCAACTCACAGTGGGCACATCTACCTCAGGACCTCAATAAGGCAGTAAGTGAAGAGTTATAAGCGACTAGTGTTGTCACAGTATCACATTAGCAACTTTTGATAGTGGTTTAGATGTCTCAAATGTCCATCTTTGTTGTCTCTGTAAGGTAAATAATAATACTTATAGCACTTTTCTAAGAATAATTTAGAAAGTTTACA
Source organism: Monocentris japonica (assembly GCA_900323365.1). NCBI lineage: Eukaryota > Metazoa > Chordata > Actinopteri > Trachichthyiformes > Monocentridae > Monocentris > Monocentris japonica. The sequence continues at coordinate 14,462 of OOFE01015090.1, read as the reverse complement.
GCCAAACAGAACAATGGTAGAAACAGCAGGGGAAAACGAAAACTATGTAAGAGCAGTTATAGAAGTAAGAATAATAAAAATCAATAGTATATAATGATAAAAGTCTAGAGAAGGAAATAAAATAACAGTGCAGAAGTAAGAACAATAAATTAATATATACCAAAAAGTCAAGAGAAGGACAATTTGGTCCAAAATCTCCAAGGAATGTTTGCAGCACTTTGTTGAAGTGCCATGAAGAATTCAGGCTGCTCTGGGGGCAAAAAGGGGTCCTACCCAGGACTAGAAAGAATGCAATACGCTTTCGTATGTATCCACTCTTGATGTTGATGGTGATGTTGAAAGGATTTGGTGAAAAGATTGAATGTTTATAAAATTCAGTATTTAATCATTCACAATGTTATTTAAGTAGTATTGAAATTTCAATTAAGCAGCAACTTGATTGAATCCTTACTTAAGGGATAGGTTCAATTTACTGTCATCAATTCAAAAAGGGTGGTTTTCTTCTGTAATTTTGCAATATAAAGGTCCTTTATATCAAGTCTACAAAGAGATACATTGAGAATAAATATTCTCCCATTAGTAAGTAAATTGTTATTGATACATTTCTATTCAGAATTGACTGAAATGTAAGTGAATTTTCCTCAACCCTGTTTCACATAGAGAATCATGCATTTGTGAACCATCCTTGTATTTATGTGTTTCTCTTTGCATCCTGTAGTCACGTCTCCAGATCTATGACCTGACAACCTCGGTCCTGTGCTCGCCCTCTGAGGTCCCAGAGGGAGGCTTCCCCAACCGCATCCCCATGGTGATGAGGGGCAACTGCACTTTCTATGAAAAAGTCCGATTAGCCCAGATTAACGGTGCCAAGGGCCTACTCATTGTCAGCAAGGACAGACTGGTAAGGGGGAAAGTATTCTTACTTGGGCACAGTTGTACGATATACAGGGTTCCCACACTTATTGAAAATCTGGTAATTGAATTTGACATTTGTGTTTTCCCAGCCTGTAAATAATAAGGAAAGTTCTACACGTACAAATGTTTTGGAAAGAATTGAATTTGTGCATAATCTTTTTTGCAACCAGTTGAGTGTTTAATCTCAAGCTTTAGCTAGGTCATTTTTAGAGAATAATAACTCAATTATTTTTCCTGACTACATAAACCCCAAGTGATAGTTGCAGTTAGACAAAACAAGACATAGGATGTTAAAATCAGTTATTTTTTAACATATACACAAACTAATATTGGTCATGTAAATTATGCTGTTTCATGAAATAGTTATGAAATTGGGTGGTATCAATTTGTAGGAACCCTGTGTACAGCGTTAAATGACTTAGTCTAGTTGGTCTTAAAGGCATGCATGCAGATCATGCATCAAATTTTGGTAGTTCGGGAAACAGAAATCAATGGCTATTTTTCTTTAATCACAGACGCCACCAGCAGGAAACAAGACTCAGTATGAAGAGATTGACATTCCTGTAGCACTGCTCAGCTACTCTGATATGCTGGACATAAGCAAGGTGAGAGCTCGACCACTAGCCGCTAAAACAGCAGACACACACAGACCATCCAGCTACTTGTGGGCTACAACTAACTTGTTGGTGATGCTACCAGTTTCTCTTTGTGCCTGTTAACATTACAAAGTTATTAATTTCTACCATTTTACAGTCTGAGAGCGAAGTCAGCTAAATATATAAAGTTCGACATGGTTAATAGTGTGACAGGCTAACAAAAATACAAAATAGATAACTAGATTTGGATTGCTGACAGCTAGTCTGTATCTATATACATGGATCTGTCACCACACTGTCACCGACTGCCCAGACTTGAGCTAATGCTGTTTTCTGACCCCTGCAGACTTTTGGGAAAGGCAGAGTGGTTGCCCTGTATGCACCCAAAGAGCCAGTGTTGGACTACAATATGGTGATCATCTTTTTAATGGCGGTAGGAACAGTGGCCATTGGAGGCTACTGGGCTGGCAACAGGGACAGCAAGAAGTAAGTAGGTGGAAAATGGGGGCAGTAGGAAAACAGTATCTGATGTGGGAAATAATTTTCAGATTTTGGAAGCTCTGTTCTGATTAGGTGTTACATAGTCACAGAAATAACTGTACATAACATGCAGTTCATTACAGGATACAAAGTCTTCAGACATTATCCATGCATGCCTTGCTTTTAGTCCCAGTTACTAAATTTAAAGCAAAGTTAAATTATTATTTTTTAGAAGACTCTTTTATCCAAAGCGACTTACAATAAGTGATGATAATTCATTCAATCAGGGGAGTCATCTCGGGGGAAAAATTTGTCAATTTGTTTCATTGGCAAGGAACCGCAAGTACTTGTGCTGCAGGGGGAATAGATCTGTGTGTGTTTACTTGTGTGTATGATTGCCCAATCTTTTCATGGAGTAGCATGTATGCAATGTCTATCCAGTAGTCTGGATTGTACCATTGCGACTCTGCTACACAGCAGTGTTGTTTATTTGAGGCAATCTGAGTGACTCACCAGCTTAAATCAAGTCCCTCCTTCCTAACGGAGTTGCCACAATGACTAAATGCACAGTCAGACAGGATCTGTGACGCACAGGGCCATAGGTGAAAAACATCTTAGAATAGGAGGGTTAGTCTAGGATAGGCCAGGCCAGTCTAGGCCAGGATAGGAAATTAATGCCAGCCACCAGCCAAGTCATGGTAAATTTTGGCTGTGGTTGGTAGGTTTGTCAACCTGGCCAACCTGGCAACCATCAGAGGTGCAAGTCTTTTTTCTTCACAGATTTGCACTGTTCAGTTTTGTGCACATGGTCCCAACCTCCCAAACAAGCATTCTCAGGTCACCTCCCCTTTCCTCCTTTTGTCTGTCTTCCACTCCTTTGCTTCTGCAGGCGTTACATGAAGCACAAGCGGGATGACAGCACGGAGAAGCAGGATGAGGAGACTGTAGATGTCACACCCATCATGATCTGTGTGTTTGTGGTCATGTGCTGCAGCATGCTGGTGCTACTCTACTTGTTCTATGACTACCTAGGTAAGACATACATACTCTCCACTTTCTTTTTGGAAAATAAATTCTTTGATCAAATCCCCCATAATGTGACAAATAGATTGATAGTGGTTTCTGTCCTGTCTGTCCAGTATTTATTTTGCTTCATTGTTAATTCAAGTGTTGGGGTGGCAGAGAAGCACACTTGTGGCCCGGGGCCTGCCTACAAAGCTTGATTTGTGGGTTGGTGGACTAACTTTGGTCTTAACCCCCTCATTTCTGTCTCATGTCAGTGGCTCACAATAGATTGCACCCGTATTTCCATCAGCGCAGCCCTGGAGAACAAGAGGCAGACTTTGTGAATTGAAAATGTTTTCCCAGCCTCAACATGCGGATAAGATACCGTATCAATCAAAAGTATGTCCACTGTAATCCCGTCATTAGGGTTTTCCTTCAGCAATCCTGTCTATTGTTGGCGGCAGCAACAGTTAGTTTTGTATTGCTCATATTTATTATTATATATGTAATAGTTTGTTGTACTTGAGAGAAGAACATAAATGTTACTGATCCATTTTTTCATATACGTCCCAGTTTTACAGTACTTAATGTGTTGAAATTGTCAACAGCATATGTTTACATTAACCTACAATGTGAATGTGCTATCACAAACATACCCTGATTATGTTGAACGTGGTTCGTGAGACAGACCCCTGGGGTTTTCTGGTTCAAACCTGAAACCGGCCAGGCAAATCTCTGTTAGGAAAGTGAATGAGAAATGTTGTGCTCTCACTCAACTACTGCTGTCAAGGTGCCCTGAAGCAAGGCATGTGACCCCCAACTGCTCTTGCGGGTCTGCTCAGTGGTAACATGAGGATATGGATGTACTGGGCACTTGTGTGGACCTCTGTGAGTGGAAAGGAAAGTGGTGCAGTGGACAGTACATGCTTGCTAAGCATCATCTTAACAGCATTTGTACATGCACAGTAGCGCTTTTGATTCTGGATACTCAGAGGTCAAACCAGTCTTGTCCTTTTAAAGTTGGTTTAAAGTGTATTTCTGTAATGCTTTATAAGTGGATATTATGTGACACATTGACAATATGCACTAAGCTCCTGACAACCTATGCTGTGCCCATCCCCCTTTTCTTCTAGCCATTTGGGTCATAGCCATCTTCTGCATGGCCTCCTCTGTTGGCCTGTACAGCTGTCTATGGCCTTTTGTCAGAAGACTCCCTTTCTGCAAGTGCAGGTGAGATTCTTCAATTCAAAATGTATCCAATCAATTATTTGCTGTTTAAAGTAAGATGTCACTTTGCTCGAATAGTTGTACTCAATAGCATGCTTACTTACTTATGACTTCCATAACAGTTGACCACCAACATCAGCTGCCCAGGGGGTCTGTTGTCACCACTTGTAATGATCTTTTTCTTCTGACTCCATATGGTTGCATATGTTTTTGGAGTGTTCTTCTAACACTGCCATCATCCAGACCCTAATAAAGGGAATAATTTTAGATCCAGGATTATTATTCATTAAGAACATATAATGCCACAAAGGTTGGCGTCACTGTCGTTTGTATGTGTTGGAAAAGTATAATTTTTTTTAACACATGCAAGTGAGTCAGAAAAAAAACCCTGCACACTGGTGATGGGAGATGTTAATGGTTTACAGTTCATGAATGGAGAAATGCACGCTAAATAATGATTGTGTTTCACTGAAGGGAAATATGACTTTGCTGTGGTTGTGGTTTTAAATGTGGCCCATCTTGTGACTGTAGGATCCCAGAGAATAACCTGCCGTACTTGCACAAGCGGCCACAGATACGCATGCTGCTGCTCTCAGCCTTCTGCATCGGTGTCAGTGTCACCTGGGTGGTGTTTCGCAATGAAGACCAGTGAGTATAACACCAAACACCATCAAAAAACACCATCAAATCCATACAAACAAACACACACAGGCTACATTTACATGCATGGACGAACCCAGCTATTAGCCACACTCTGGTGAAGGCCTTATTTAGGGTGAGCTGTTTGCATGAACCTTTTTAGTAAGTTACTTCTTAAACATAGGAAAGAAATGATGATCCCTTTAGTAATCAGTTTGTTTTTTTGTTGTTGTTGACATCATGCATACATGGCAAAAACTGAAATGAGTAACATGTTTACATGCCACAGTAACCCGTTTAATATGGGAGTAAGCCAGGCATTTTAACAGGGTTTCTAGTAATCTGAGTATGATCTTACCTGGCTTACTGTACTAAATTTCTCTCCTGTGCTCCAGCATTTCAATTTAAGGACACATGTACTCTAAAGTGAAATTGTCATCAGAGCCCTTTTATTTTCCCTGTATCTGGACCACAAGGTGAAATCCTCTGTAAGGGTGCATTCACACCAAGTATGTTTAAAGTGTTGGTTGCTAGATGTGTGTCAGGTGACATAACGGCCAAATTGTGTGTGTGAGTAATATCTTGTTAGAGATGGTGTTGAGGAGGTGTGTTGCAGCATGGCTGGGCTGACTAACTTTTTTGTTGCACCATATGGTGTGTCCTCCAGGTGGGCGTGGGTGTTACAGGACACCCTGGGGATTGCCTTCTGTCTCTACATGCTCAAAACAATCAGACTGCCTACGTTTAAGGTTGGTTGGCACTATTGTACTGTACATTTAAGCTGTAACGTGGGTTCAGATTTTTCAGGATTTGGTTCTTTAAGAATCCTCCTCCCACATTATTTCCTTCTTTATGGTGTTGTACTGAATAATACGTGTGTTTGCTTAAGTATTGTGTCAGCGGTAGTTCACTTGATTGATTTCTCCTCTCTCTCCTCTGTGCAGGCCTGCACTTTACTCCTGGCTGTCCTTTTTATCTATGATGTTTTCTTTGTATTTATTACACCCTTCTTTACAAAGGTATGTCAAGATTGCTATTCACTTTTTACTGTAATGTATATTTAACTGTCTACAGTTTATTCATTACTATGGGTTGAGCTCATTTTACCTTTGACCTTGTCTCCAGAGTGGGGAAAGTATAATGGTGGAGGTAGCGGCTGGTCCCTCTGACTCCTCCACACATGAAAAGGTGAGTTTGCCGAGGTTAACCAGTTAAATAGATGTAATGAGATGTCATAAAAACTGTGGTAACACTAATCATTGTTTGCTCCAGCTTCCTATGGTGCTTAAGGTACCACGGTTAAACTCCTCTCCCCTGGCCCTCTGTGACCGGCCCTTTTCCCTCCTGGGCTTTGGAGATGTCTTAGTACCAGGTAACTAACTGTCTTGAATCAGCTCAAGCTGCCGGAAACACGCTCATTTTTTTTTTTTACAACCAGTGATCCTTTGGCCAACAGCCACAGTTGCCTTGTTTCGTGATTGATCGGCCTAGAAATGTTTGATTGGCTGCAGCTGAACTTTTGGCATAACCAGCAGTTTGCAAGCTCAAATCTGCTATCACAATATGGATGCTAGCTGTGTGAACACTTAACACCTACACTCCAGACTGCACAATTAATACTATATAATTGTACATCATAATTTTTAGTTTTCACAATTAATGGGTGTAGAATATTTGCCATTTTGAAACATTTAATTTCATTGCCCAGTGTTTATTAAAATAGTCTTGGTGATTAGAGGGACAAAATTGTTCCACTGCACTTACCCGATAAACATTTTGACTGTGTTCGAAGCCTCATCATATCTAAATCTCTTTGCTGAGATTTGGACAAATACAGGAGCTGTGGCTGCTGGCTGACTTGAGCTCCTCTGTCTTTCCTTCCAGGCCTGCTGGTTGCATACTGTCACAGGTTTGACATTTTAATGCAGTCATCCAGGATCTACTTTGTGGCCTGCACTATCGGTATGTACTTGACACGCTTACTCGGCACTGCTGGTAATCATTGTACTCTTCTTGGTTATGACACTTGAGGCATTGTTGAGATACTGTTTGTATTTTGAGAATTTGCCATTGTAGCCTGTTCCAAAATTCACCCACCTCTTAAGGAATTTCCCTGAACTAGAGGCGAATATCAAATCCAAGAATGCCAGGCCGATACTTGTGTCCTTGTGGAGAATGAACGTGAGCATCTATAGACCATAGGACACAGAATATTTGTGACATCTGTTGTCTGGGCACTTTGTCTTGCACTTCTTACTATTGGTTGCTTGTAATGTTAGCAATCAAAGCTTATTCTACTGTTGCAGTCACTGTAAGCTGCTCTGGATAAGAGTGTCCACTAAATGCCATAAACAAGTGGTGTCCAATCATGTATCATTGAGGGCCAAGAGCATGCAAGTTTCTCTTCCAACCAAACATTACACCAGCTTATTTCACTAATTCATTGCCCCCTCTCTGGTCAAAATTGTGCTAATTGGTGAAATGAACAGGTGTAGTGTTTAGGTAGAATGAAAACTATAAATACTTCTGGGCCTTAAGAGCACATAACTGGACACCACTGCCTTAAACCTTTTAACCTAACTGTGTGCCTCTCTGTCTCTCTCCTCTCAGCTTATGGCATTGGCCTGCTGATCACCTTCGTGGCGCTGGCAGTGATGCAGATGGGCCAGCCAGCCTTGCTCTATCTGGTGCCTTGCACTTTGCTCACCAGCCTCGCCGTAGCGCTCTGGCGTAGAGAGCTGCTCCAGTTCTGGACTGGAAGTGGATTTGTGGTGAATACCAGTTTGATATGAGTGCCTACTGCGGAAGAGCCAAAACACAAAAAAAAAAAAAAAAAAACCCAACAAAAATTTCTAGTGTTAAATAACACGCTCAGTAAAGTAGAATTTCAAGTTGAGTAACCCCTTTAAACAGTTCCACCCATTCCAACTGCCTCTTTCTGTTTTGCTGTCCCCTCCTTCCATCGCTGCTCCTTCCCTTTTTATTTTACTGTGGGTGTGCTCTAGTCTGGCGCTGAGGGCTCAGCTGTCTGTGAATGTCGCTGCAGGTATTCTATCTGGGCTTGCTTTTGCCTCTACTTTCCACTCTACCATTAAAGCATCCTGATCTTACTTAAGGTTTCTTTTTCTTTTTTTCCTGGAGAAGAGACCTTTATTTCGAGTACATACATCAATGGTAGACTAGTGATCATGGAATGGATAGCGTAACAAATAGACCAGTAATTTCTTACAGATTGACATAGCATTTAGCATTGGTAGCATGTCTCTTTAACTGTTAGTCGAGAGGTGGGGTTTTCTTTGATATTCTCTCTGCCACTATGTATCTTGTGTACAGTAATACCTCTGACAACAATATCAAGCAAATCTGTCTCCCTTGGGGTTGGACTGTAAAAGCAAGACCTAATGAAGGGCAATGAAAGAGTTTGTCTATTTAGCTAATATGAAATCTACTCGTGGACAGAGGAATGACTGTATATGTTTGTATTCTCTTTGTCTTATCTGTGTCACTTTTATCATTGATTATCAATAATGCTTTGTTGTCTGCACGAGGCATTTTTCTCATCTCGACTTTGTTTTTTGACCCCTGCAGCCTCCCATAGTGCTCGCGCCCATCAATTGTACACAAACTGCAGCACCACCAACAGAGGGACCCCCGACCAACCCTGAGCCACAAAGCACAGAGACCACCAATCAGAACGAGGATCCGCCTCCGTACCCACTTCAGGAAACGCCCGCTACTGAGAAAGAGGAAAACAAATCCGAATAAAAGGACTACTAGTACGGCATTCTCCAAATCATTTCATGTTTTATTTGTTGGTTTTTTTTCTACATGGTGTCAAACATTTTAAGTACAGACTATTCAGTGCAAAGGGAAGAGCAGAGGGCATCTGTGTTCTGAGTGGCTGGATCGGCAGGGCACCAGGATCGGACACATGAGGTCAAGGCCATATAACTGACAAACAACTCCATAAACTGCACATCAGCCCAGATACCTTCCCCTTCATACACTCTGTACCATGACTAAAATAAAATGAAACGGCAACTCTGGAATCTACCCTGGCTGGACAACACTAAACAACTCCGTTCCACTCAGCTGATGATCTTGATGGCCCTTATTCTGAAGAACACACTCTACAGTGAAGGAACTATGTTACATCAGAAGTCATTTCAGGTGCTTCTCTTACCATTATGGACCACGACAGGAACGATGAAGAGTTTCACACCCTTTAAAATGCGGTGCTATCATGGTTTATGACTGAGCCAAAGGGATCAGATGTTTTTGTTTTTCCTTTTTAACCTAAAGCATTTGTTTATATTTTCCTTTCATCTTACCTTTGGATATATTTAATTTTGCATGCTATTATTTTGACCCTTATATAAGTACAGTGTATATTCTACAGTGCACACTGTATGCGGTATTGGTGGAGCAACAGCTAAAATGTTGGCCACGGCACTTTTTTTCCCAGTAGTTAATCATATTGTCTTAAGAATTGGTTTTGGCCTTACTGTGTCCATGTTTGGAGATGCAATGTGTCTGTGTAAAACTTTATGAAAAACAGTACTGTACTCAAACTTGTGCTGCAGTTTAATGTATGAGCTGATGACTGAGTGAATTTGATGTTTGAGATGTTGCATAACCAATGGTCGTACGATTCTGTAATTTGTATGAAACATTTGCACAATATTTTTTCATTGATGGGCTGTCAAAAATGCTTTTTTTTGCCTATATGTACACACATATATATATACCCATGACAGTTTAAGAAACTGAAATCCACGGTATCAGTGTATGCTTTAGTCCTTATGCTTTGTTTTTGCCTTTTGTCAGTTTGTGACCTAAGGGTTTCATCTCCAACATAGCTAAATGGATATAGATATGATTTTGGTTCTCATTCATTTATGTCTATTAAATAAATTCAACAGTTCTGCATTGAATTGTTAAAGGTCAAAAGGTGAAAATAAAATGCTTAAATTGAGGTTGAATGACAGCAGCTTGCTTGTCTGTGCCCTGGCTGATCCAATAGCAGTGATTTCCAGGATGAGAGATTATTCACCAGTATAATTTTATGTCACCAAGTGGTTTTTAATACTTCTGTTGAGGACTACATATAATAAACATTGTATTTGAGATTTGGTGTGTTATTTGCCTTTTACATGGAATGGAAATCAGTTCAGAGCTTCTGTGAAGGATTCTGCTTAACTAAAGTAGTTTTTCTTGCACAGACTTCAACAGCTTCACTCAGGATGAAAATAAAGTCACATCTGTTATTGGTTGCTGATGTTGATGTCTAATGCAATGCAGCTCCTTGGAGTGGTTTGGGTCATACCATTGAGTCTGAAGGTCTCTTTTCAGCCTGGTCCTCCAGCTGTAGAGAGGTCCACTGCTCCTCGAGCACTGGGGAGATGAGCAGGCTGACAGGGAGACTCTTGTAGCTCAATGAAAGTGGAGGGTTGTGTGACGTTTGTCTTTACGCTCACTTATCTGATTAATGAACATGCTGTTTGGTGGATGTGTTTATAAAAAGCGCCTTACAGTATCGTGTGCATACATTTATATATTTGTATGGGTGGCCCCAGAGGGAATCAAACCCCTTGCTGATGCCATGTTACACCCCATTTAGCTATACCAGGACCAGTGAGGGAATATTGCAGTTCTGACTGGGATCTCCTGCTCTGTGTTCCAGGGATGCATAAGGATAAGGGGTCAACTGATATAGATTTTTTAAGGCTGAAAGATATTTTTATATTGAAGCTGCCATTAGCCAATATTTTGTGCAGATATTCACAAACATCCAATTTTTTCATTTTCATGCCAAAATTACACACATGCAGAGTTGTATTCTTGTTAGGGTGGAAAAGCCTCTGAAACAGCATTTAGAGCATCCCGGGACACTTAAACTCTCCATTGAAACCCAACTAGTTCTTTTAGGGTAAGCAGATCTTTAAGGCAGGGTGACCCATCACACCTATTTAATGGCAGGGAAACTCTGGGATACATTCCTACCTTTAAATGAAAAAATGATTTACAAAAAAAAAAAAAAAAAAAATTACATGACTAAATAAAATTAGCCCACTGAGTTGCCAGGCCACCTCTAATTAAATACCTTTTGTTAAAGCAAACTGAAATATTTCTTTAACCACATAATTCACCACAACAAACTCAGCCATCTTTTTATTCCACGACCCATTAGCTGGGGGTAGGAAACTAAAAGCAGGACACAAAATGGTGACAGTGTCTAATCCATTCTTCCCACAGTAAATAACACCAATCTTAACATTATTTACAACCTTCGTTCAAGAACATCCTTATTTAACTGTGAAGATACCTTTGACTCAGGACCAATTCTGTTACATTCTCTTATACACTACAGCAGCTGTCTGGTGGTGAATTAAACTTAACTCACTAATGATCCTGTTGAGTGTTGATATTGTCGTGTCAATCTGTGCCAATCAAGAAGGGTACCACAGTAAAACTGGTATGCTTTAGTCATCTTTCACAGTGGAAACTATTTACAAATTACCCCTTTCCCAATACAAACTAAATTTACAGCTAAAATCCATTTTCTTCCATAGATTCTATTAATATGTCTTTCGATTAAGACAGATATTGAGCAGCAGGTCCGCAGTACAGATTAGAAGAGCGTTAATCTTTCTAAAATCAAATTATGTGTTTGGCACTTCAGATCTGCATGGATGTAAACGTGGTAAAGGTTCCTCACAACACCGTATATCATTCATAAAGAGTTAAGACATGAGTGCTACATGGTTAGACACAACCTACTTTCATTTTTTAAAAAATGATAAAAAAACAACTTCTCAGAAAAGTCTTTGGCAATACAAAAGCAACAGTAAAATCTTTAAAAGCATCAGCAATATCTTAATACAAAATAACTAAATGTTTCCCCTCCAGTGTGCAATGTGGAGCAAATGGGTCTCCTTTCTGGATTTTTTTAAATAACCCCTTAGTGCACACCAAACATTTTTTACAATTATCTCTGGAACACGTCCATCAGTACTTCTTTGCTTCCTCTTAAAGTTCAGCAGATTCAAAATCAAACACTTGGCCTCACTGATAATGTACACATGTGGACATAAAGTCACCTGCAAAGTCTTTGTAACAGCTTATTTCAATCTTTCCAGGCATTGCCCTTCATGGACAGGCCTCATCCAAGCTGCAGTGGGCAATTAAAGGAATATTACCCGCTCCTTATCTGTTTTCACCACATCTTTGGGAAAAGGAGGCGGCTCTGGTGGAGGAGCTTCGCTGCTCCTCTTGTGTGTGCTGAAGGACTGAGAAGGTTTGTCAAGTCCCAGGGGGTTGAAACGACCTGCGGGTGATGAGCAATATGAAAGAGGTTTACTTGTTTAGTATCGTGACAGTTTCCTGTTCCAGTTGATACTTGATTGTGAAAAGTCTGATTAAATGCTGAGTGTGTATTTGAGTTTTGTTGCAAAATATGAATTTAGGGGGAAATCAACTGAGGTTCATCATACAATATCAATAAAATCTAGAGGATCCAGTCTGGAAAAGTTTTATCATTAGGTCAACCAAGGACTCAAACCTGCACTATGTATAACTTTGTGTAATTTATCCAGAGCAACTCAATGAAGGGGGAGGGGCCAGTCTTCTCTTTCACAGCCCCACTTCATGAACTACGATGATAAGGCACTTGTATTTTTGCAATTCCACCAAGAGAAATTCCTGTACATTTGTTGTAAATTAAATGATTTGCCAATGAAATTAAATGAGCCATTTCTGTTGGACTCTCTATACCCGAGTGGTGGATCCTTTGGGGACTAGCAGTCCTTTTGGCTCGCAGACTGCCTCCTTCTTTCCCAGTCACTCGGATAGGCACCACCTGGCTCACGTCTATAGATGCTGGATGCGGAAAAACAAGACAGTGTTGGTCGGTGTCAAGGTTCATCTATTACACTTCTGATTCATGTTCAAAGCTGCTTCAAATACGCACATGTGACGGTGTAACTGTTAATGCACCAACTGAAAATGACCACTCACAAAATGGATAATTTTAAAGTAAATTTCAACTTATGTGGATGTTGACGATGGATGAATGACACCAAGAAGAATAAAATAAATGAGGGAAAATGAAGAGTTTGAAAAATCTCAGATAGAAAGATAAAAATGGAAATGGCTTCTTTTGTTAAAGTGATTTAGAAAGGAGGCAAGGAAAAGCAAAACCTGCGCTGTGTGTTCTCTGGTGGGACCCCTTGGTCTTGGAGCTCTTCTCCTTGCCCTTGCTGTGGGCAGCCAGCTTGGTGGGGATCTGCTGCTGCACGGGTGCAGGCTTGTGGACCTGGTTGGTGGTGCTGATGAGGTGGATGGGCACCTCGGCCTTGGCGGGCTGCGGGTTGATGCTCTCCTTGCGCGGGGGCACCATTGGAGGAACTTCACTGGGGCTGGTGGTGGGGATGCTGGACCAGATGTGGGGCTTGGTGCTCAAGACCAGGTTCCCAACTTTGTCCCCCATGTCTCCTCGGAATGATTGGGAGTGTGACACCTGCATGAACCGGGGAGAAAGAAATAATAATACGAGCTAATTTTTAGTTGTTGTGAAAAAGTGCATTTATGCCAATATGATGAGAGTAAATGATACTGAAAAAAAATAAAGAATAAATTAGATTAATATAGGTTTAGTTGAAAACTTAACAGTGAATTAGTTCAAAGAACTACATATAGCATTTGCTTAAATTGGTTAATACTTTGTCAGATTTCTCAAAAAATTGTTTTGCATCACAGTCCATTTTTAACATACAGAGAGCACGCAAAAACAATAGAATACAGCGATCAGCCATAACCTTAGAACCATTCAGCGGTGGACAGGGGTCAGCATGGGCACTCTGACCGGTCTGTGGCTACGCAGCCCCATACACAGCAAGCTGTGATGCACTGTGTGTTCTGATACCTTTCTATCATAGCCAGCATTAACTTTTTCAGCAAATCGTGCTACAGTAGCTCTTCTGTGGGATCGGACCAGACGGGCTAGCCTTCGCTCCACACGCGCATCAATGAGCCTTGGGCGCCCATGACCCTTTCGCCGGTTCACCGGTTGTCCTTCCTTGGACCACTTTTGGTAGGTACTAACCACTGCATACCGGGAACACCCCACAAGACCTGTTGTTTTGGAGATGCTCTGACCCAGTCGTCTAGCCATCACAATTTGGCCCTTGTCAAAGTCGCTCAGATCCCTTACACTTGCCCATTTTTCCTGCTTCCAACACATCAACTTGAAGAACTGACTGTTCACTTGCTTCCCAATATATCCCACCCCTTGACAGGTGCCATTGTAACGAGATGATCAATGTTATTCACCTCACCTGTTAGTGGTTTTAATGTTGTGGCTGATCGGTGTATGTAATAACAAATAATAAAGAGAAAAACCATCCAGCGAACCATATTCCTATCCAATTTCCGACCTGTGTGGGATCATCATAGTTGACATGTCCCGGGTTGCCTATGGTCTTGTACTTCTTGAACTTGAGCTTCTCCTTCTCCACCGTTTGCGTGGCCTCCCTCAGCCTCTCCAGGTCCTGCTGGTAGGTCTCCCTCTGGCTTTCCAGCTCAGCCCTCTCCTCCGCCAGC
>OOFE01015089.1:38735-50557 GCA_900323365.1 Monocentris japonica | reverse complement strand
TGGTCGCATAGCAACACCCAGCTAGCAGCTCTTGTTTTGCCTGTACAGAAACACCTCTAGTAGATCCATACCTTCCAGAAACAAAAAACAATTCTCAAAGACCATCTTCAGTAATATTTGTCTGTTCTTGAAGAAGATAGGCTGCCCATTTCAGTTTGCTCATCTCAAGTCACCCACAGAATGATGTGCCTCACAGATATGCATCTTGGCTGGAAAACAAATATATCAAACAAAGAAAAAAGAGGGTGGGAGGGATGTAGGGAGAGGGGGAGAGATGAGGAAAGAAAGGTGTGGAGGAGGGAACAGATTTCCATAACACAAGGTAAATCCCAATTCACTTGTTCATCCAGTCCTGTTCATTGGGGACTGTTTTCACTCCACCAAGCACTTTGAGAATGGCTCCCTAATTGAGTGTGATGTTTGTGTACAGGAAGAACAAGGATACTGTACCAGTAAAACCCAGAGTTCAGTTATTATCTATCAGTTGTGATCAAAAGCAGTTAGAGGAATATTTGGAAGCAATTTGTGTCCTATACAAGTTGCAAGCTCAGCTAAATTATGTCCTGGTAATTTCAGTTTCACCCTGCTGGGATGCAGGGGTCTGCAACGCACCCCGATCCCGACGGGGTCCGACAAAAAATGTCGGGTTGAGTCGGGTCGGGCATCTTTTTATAGCTGCACACATGCTCTCTTTGTCCCTTGTGTGTGTGTATGTAGCCCTAAACGCTAGTCTACTGTGTTGGAGTGTGTTTTTTGGGGGGCTGCTGAGCCCGTCTCTGCTATGCATCATATCTGTGCTGCAAGGGAGAAGAGAGACAGAGAGAGAGAGACAAAATAGAAGTATGCTGCAGAATTTTACAGAGATGTCAGGTTCAGAATGGGTTCAGGTCCCAAATGTGATCTGTTGGGCTGGTTCGGGTAGGGCCTTAAATTCGTCATATATATTTATACTCCCCATCATGATGAGTAGTTGTTCATTTAAATAACAAATCTTTTTACTTCATTAGAGATATGATGTGCTTTAAAAATCACACATTCATTTTCTGATTTTGGACCTCAAGTTGGGGCATATCTATCACCATGTGGCTATGAAGGACAGGGATACAGTCTGTCTTCCTGGTCATAATTATAGGGGTGTGATTGTTTTTCGGTAGTGACATATGGTAGTGACAACTTGGGGACAGCACTGTATAGATCATTGATTATCTATACAGTGTATAGTTTTTTGCAAAATCGATCTGAATCTTTCAACTTCCATTTTGAAAAAATTCAAAAGCTCTTTTAAAGAATAATGTAAAAAATAGGTTGGATGTTTTAAGTATTGTTTTCATCAACTGTTAGGAGTAGAGACAACCACTTCCCAGTAGAAAGTACCATATAACAGTTCTGCTTCTATAAAGAGCAATATTTCAGCTAGATTTGGCCAATAAGACATTGGATTGATCCTTTCACCCTTTGATCCTCCTATATCCTCCTTGAAAATGAAAATGAAATCAGACCAAGCATAACAAAACTGCTCAAGTATGGTTTTAAGGAGCTTCTGGAACTGGGTTTCCAAAGGGCAGCTTGAAAAGAAATGAACTGGGCTAAGACTGGTTCAGGTTATATTGTACTGTGAAAATGACAGCGCAGGCTTTCTTCAACTCTAAATCTGTGCCTTCTCTGATGCAAATTACTTTGTCCGCCTGGTGAAATGGAAAAATCAGGTGGTGATGGTGTATGCAAAAAGAGCCTACCTTCATTTATTCATCATACAGACACACAACTCAGTCTACTCAAACAAACTAACTATGAATCCCTTCTTTTTAGTAATGTGACCAATTCCGACACAAGTTTTCCAAGTTTTTTGTCCCACTGGATGAAACCCACAAAGCATCACAGAAATGGGTAACAGCAGATAATAGAAGATAAACTGAACTAGAAAGAAGACAAGAAGTCAGTACAGAGGGGGTAAAATGTAGGTTTCATGGAAGGGTAGCTGGTAGTAGTATCTCTAGTAGCAGAGGGAACATTGTCATAACACCCTTGTTAATGAACAGAGCAGGAACAGGATATTGTAATGCAGGAGACGGTGGCGCACAGCCTGGAAATTACCTGCCACCGCCATGAGAAACGAGAGGCTGACTCCGCACAGCGCCCAGGGCTAAATACAGTCTTCCTCCTCAATAAAGACACCATTGGCATGAAGAATAATCCTGAACAAGATATGTATGATGTTCTGGTTGATCTACTGTACCGTTGGGGATGTTTTTCACCCAGCTCTGTTTCACATCAATTTGTTGGAAAATGTCAAGGTGGTGGTTTCTGAACAATGTGAACTTTCACAAAACTCTCCCGAAAGGCTTTTGTTCGCTTGCTTCAAACAGCAGTCAAGGTTAAATTGGTTGTAGTATTGGCTACGGATGCTATAAATTAAATGAACTACAGGGCGTTAGACTATGAACTAATCTCCAACGCTGTGGAATTTGAAAGAAAAGGCATATAAACAAGATTAGATGTCCCTAGTGATGGCTGGGCCATTCTGGGTCATTACCCACTTGGTTTGGTGTTCAGATTAATGTATTTTTTACGGGCCGGTAAAAAGCTCCTCCCCTATAGCTGTAGCCCCTCCCATCCCTTATAACTGTCTAGGCTCAGCCAGCTCCACCTCCCCTGACGATTGGTGTGTATTGCAAACAATGGTGAAGCAGTAGCCTGTCATAAGACCAAAAAACTCTTGTATGCTTCCCGGAATGGGTTTTGATAGAGCAAGTCAAAAGAAAGAATGAACATTTGTTTTAGTAATGTAAGAAGGAGGAACTTGAGACAGAACAAAGAAATTAAAGCTGCCTAGAAGAAGAATCGCTCAGAGTCTCTTTTCTTCATCTCTTAAGATATAGTAAAGATCTTAGTTTTGAATCATTGTGTTATCACCTCCATCTGAAATGTTTCTCCTAAACCCCCCCCCCCAGGAGCAAGGAGGAAATAACAGAGAGAATAAATTCTTGAGACTAATCCTAGGAGTCATAAAGGAGTCATGAGTTTTCTTTGAGACCTTTCTCTTATCTCATGGTCTCATGCATGGAGACATACTCAGGAGAGTTAAATTTAACTTATTTAAGACCATTTGGAGATCTCTGGTTTTGATCAACGTGAGATAAACATGAACTTATATGTGGTTGTTTCTCAGGTGAATTTGAGAAATAGGAGAAAATGCCTTTATTTTACAAAGAGCTCATATGTGTGAGAAATAAAAGGTTTAAATATAAGATCTCTTCTTGTATTTTGCCTTCCTATGGGTGATGCTGAGTTTGCTACTGGACTGGTAAGCGCAATTTACATGATTTAACGATCGTTATCTGGACTATTGCTATCTTGGAAACTAGTCTCGCAGTACTAACAAGATCTAATACCTAATTTCCATTACTCAGAACCGGACCGTGTGGCTATTGAGTAAAAACCAATTCAAACTTTGGATTACTAAAAGGTCTATTTTCATACTGTGGATAATACTATTTGCCCACGATTACTTGACATACTTTTTGCAAAAGCGTTGGCATGCACAGTGGACAGACCAGGATCCTGTCCCAATTGAAACTGACCTCTCTGACCTCATGCTCAAAGAGCCACAGAACTAGAGGAAAGCAGGAATTCAGGGGGGGAAATTGACTGACTACCCAACTTTGATTTGACTTTGAGTCATCTCTGATTTCAATTAATACCAATGTTTGCTGTTTCTTTTAATAGTAGCAGAGAAAAAGGAGCATAATTATACGTAACTATATCATCTGAATCTTTCAGAGAAAGGAGAGGGGAGACAAGCAGTCAGTCAGACAGACACCCAGATGGTTGGCTGATTCAGATTGTTGTTTATTGGTAATCTTCTCACCCAGACATCATGGGGAACATGGTCTGTTCTGTGTCTGAGGTTCAGCACAGGGCCTCTCTAGCGCAAGACATCTGTCCTTTCCCAAACTACACCCCTAAACCTCTCATTTACAACATGCTGTCCTACAACTCCTCTTGCCACCTGAGTGACCACTACAGAGAACTCTCTAAGCTCTTCACAGATGGCCGCTTTCACCTGAAACCTGAAGACTGCCTTTGGCAGACAGTTGAAAGTCACCGTGGGTGGTGTCGGGGTGGTGGCCCTGTACCTGGCTGTGCTCTTTGGCTAGAAAGGCCAAGTGCCAGAGGGTGCCAGCATCAGGCCCCATCGCAAGAGGAGGGTAGCAGCTACCACCCATATGTCCCTGTGATGAGTGAGTACCTTAGACATGTCCCTCACATAGCCAACAATCCCACCAGGATGAGAGAACAGACAGAGAGGTACTACAGGCAAATGGCAGATTTCAGCAAACAGCATGAGTGTAGGCAGCAGCATTGCAGCCTGTTCTCATATCAAATCTGTAGTTGCTATTAAGAAAAGCACCATAAAGTACCATGGAGGATGGGGTGGTGGATGGACGTATACACTTACCCTTAACTCTGGCTACCGAGGTTCAATTCCTGACTCACTGATCCATTTAGCAAAGGTTTTTCTTATTTAACCATGACCAAAACCTTAACCAAAGTTTTAGTTACTTAAACCTAAACCTAACCTTAATCATAACCTTAACCTTTGTTAAGTTGTTTTAGTGCAGTGACAGCTTGTGCAGCTGGCCATGCATAGGTGTAGTAAAAATCAAGGGTGCATAAGGTTTTATTAGAAATCGTTGTATGAGAACGCCGTATCAAGATGAGTGAAGTACGTGCTTTAAACCTGGTAGGAGAGACCTTGTTTAAAGCACCTCATCTGGCTCACCAATTCCAGCACTGTGGATGATATTGAAAAGTCTGTCAAGGGTAGAGCCCGAGACAAACGCCAGCTCAATCCTGATATGCTATAACTTTAAGCACGCTCGGAGGCTGGCAGCAACATGTTCCTGCAAGAAGCAGAGAAAGTGAATAAAAGATGGAACATTGTAAGTGAGTAACTTAGTAGTCTGGCTATTTACCACATTGCTACTCTGAGCTTAATAGATGTTGCCAGCAGTCCACATTTTCATGACTTTGAGGTTGGCGAAAAACTGGAGGCTCAGAAGGAAGATTTTGACCTAAAGGCCAATTAATGCTGAAGATCATGGATTCAGCTTCAACTTGCCACTGTAGGTTGCTGTGCATACACCTCACTGAAAAAGGATAATGCCATTAAAATTCATTATCTCAACATAGAGCTTGCTCTTCTGTTATACTGAATTTCAGATTGTAGTAACCTGAGAACTGGCGGATTGACTTGTGCGTCTTTATGGGTTTGGGTTCTATTCATTGAGGTACAGAGGAGTGGAGGCTATTACACTGAGTGCAGTATATCCAAATGATCTACTATTAACTCCTTACTGCCCTCCCTCTTGGACTGTAGTCAGAGACAATGGATTGTGTCTGGTGGTGTGGAGTATCTTGAATATCTAGCCACATCTCCTTCTGAGAGAAGAAGCGTGATACGTTATCATGAGGGTTATTTATTCATGAGGGATCAGCTCCCCTCTGTAAAATTCATAACTGATAACCCCTGCTGTAAAAGCACTGTCACACACAAACACTAACGCACTTATTCCTGCAAACAGCCCTCCAAGGAAAGTGGTAGGAAGTGAGGTTGTAATTATAAGTTTGTATTTTGAACACTGTCAGTTATTCCATAGCAGTATTTGGTTTATGGAAAAAGGAAATTGGTATTGATTGACATTGAATGAGTTCAGCAGGGATTCAGTCAGGGGGGCTTTTCAGGGAAGTGCTGAAGGATTGTATCCAAATATCCAGAACATGTTCCGATTTCTCAAGGGAATACATGCTCATTGAATGTAAATATAAATGCTGATTTCTGCTGTATGCAACTGTACTGAAAGTCCTTCCAGCAGATTTCCTGTATTTACATTGTACTGCTGGATGTAATGGCACACACACACACACACACACATACACACACGCACACTTCTGGCTGAGCATGGATGCATACATTCATCCATGGGTAAAGATAGCACTTCTTGTTCCACTAGCCTGTGGCTTATATTTTTTAATATATTTCATAGCTTAGGGTTAAATGTGGGAATTTTGAATGAGGGCTGATGTAGAATATCATAGAGTTTAAGTCTGCAAAACTGTGCTAGTGCTCCTAAACCTTAAATTCCATCTTTGTACATGGGTATGCATGTGGTTCTCTGTATCTAGTGTGTCTATGTGTGCAGGCACTGGGGTGTTTGCATTGCAAGAGATAAGAGATAAGTATAATAAACATAGACATTCAGTCTGTTGATGTGTCAATCATCCACTGATGAATGCTAGAACATTATTTTCAACTCAAGTATTTTCAGTCAAGAGAGCCCTCTGGGACTGGAGAGAGACAGAAAAGTGGGTCATGCTAACTAATGTGTAGTTCATTGTCAGTTTGAATACAGCATGAAAGATAGAGCAGGTGCAGTGGGATGGATGGCTGATCTTGGCTGCCCTTCTCCCTCTGTTTCATTGTAATTGTGTGTAGTGTGTGTGTGAAGTATATCTCTCTCCAGTGAACACTCAGTGTAAAAATGGGAGCGTATCGTTTTTATCATACCGAGTATTATTTTTTCCAAAGGATTCAGTAGCTGGACCAGGGTGATAACATTGATTGAACAAAATGACTCAGGAAAGCTTGCTTTCTTGCGCAGCTGTGTGTGTATGTGTCATGTGCCACATACATGTGCCATGTAGTCTATTGGAGAAATATTTTGGCAGAGAATAGATTTAAATTTATTTTCATTAAAAAGTCCCATAAAACTGCATCATTCATAGTGGTGTTATTAATACTAAGCAACAAATCCTTGCTCGAATTTACCTTTGGTGATGAATGGAATACTGTATTTAATTAAAGTCAATGGATGAGGAGAACTGTTGGATGTATGGTTTAAGCACTTAACATGCCCTTCAAAACCTAAGCAATTATTTCAAATATATTTGGTGTCTGTGAACATTTTGCGGTTCAAATGCCTTGCTCACGAGTACAGACACATACAATGAAGGCATAGTTAAGTACTCAGTATGAAAGAGTCAGCATAATCTCCTTACTATGACTGTGAAAGCCATTTCCAATGCTTGTTTACTCTTTCTGTTTGGATGTCATCCTGAGGCGATTTAAAATGAACAGGCTCTGATGTGAAATTCCTTATGCTCTAATCTTGGACAAGCACTTATTCAGAAACCTCAGTGATTTTTTTAAACAGAAAGGGGTGTGTTTGCTGTGTGTATCACAAGGATCACAGAATCCACTCTAAACCTCTTCCGAGCATCAATGAGACCACAACCCAGAGGTTCATATCGCTGTTGTCAAGTAAAAACTTCATATCTCTAAAATGTCAACTTGTTTTTAGCTTGACGAACATGCATTTTTCAGTTTCTCCAATGGGTTTGGAAAGGTTTTCATTAGCCCAAGGGTCATAGAACCTTCTGAGATCACAGAGGAATATGCAGCCCTTCAATTATGTTAAAGTTTAGCTAAGTTAAAACATGAAAATCACAAAAATTGGAATCATGAGGTTTTCACCCAACAATGACAATATGTCACTTTTACAGGTCATGAATTCAGGCATAGACATAAAAATATAATTGTGTTTTTACGCCCACAAATCTACTTCATATTGTTTGCGCTACCTTTCCGTTTACATGGTTTGAACAATCATAACTGGGCAGTTTGCTTGAATATTTTGTCTTTTAGTTTGTAGACTTGATTGATCCTACCTTGTGTACTCTGGCTCGCTCAAAGAGCCTGTGCTGTCTGCAAATCCATTTCAAATCCTCTGCGATCCTTATTATGTGTGTATGTGTGTGTGTGTGTGTGTGTTGTACATGTGCTATAGAGCTGAAACTAACATGTGCACTGGCAATTTCTGTGGGCACAATATGTCTGGGGATTTCTACATCTTTCTTAATCAATGTATGTATGCTTATGATGTGTGTGCACAACCCAGATAGTGTGGGTTTATGCAAGTGTGCCGCTGTGTGTGTGTCAGTCCTTTAGATAGGACAAAAGTCTTGAGGTTACATGGTCAGACCTGCTGTCACACACACACACACACACACACACAGTTCAATTACAGTGACTTACATGCACCATTGACCCCAGGTTTATCCTATCCAATCACACAGCCTTAACTCCCTGTCTGTCTCTGAATGTTCACATTAGATTGGTTCAGATTTCAGTGGAGCCAGGTGCACCTGTTACCTAACAGATTAGATTGAGTATTTTATTTTTTCCTTTCCCCCGAAAGATAGCTTGCAGCCTGTTCACCTTTATTTCTTTTTTCACTTACTTGACAGCAGGTACTAAAGCTGAAACAGTTTTAGGTGGACTTTTGATGGAAATTTGAGAATTGCGACGCTTTGACTGCACCACATTTCTGGCCCAGCTGCAGTTGTTTTGGCTTAAAAACAGCTCTGTGTTGTCGGCATTATCCACAGTCTGGTAAAATGGTCTGTAGTGTTAAGTATACTGACTGGCCAAAGTGTGTTTGCACAACTGCACATAAACATTTTGAAATTATTACCATTTGATCATGATAATAATACTAATGACAGCAATCACAATTTGTGGATGCTTGAACTGTTTTTGCTAGTACTGTCCCTATACTATATGCTAGTAACAATAGCCTGCCAGTGCTGAAACACCAGGCTAATTCAAATACTTTTAACACAGCGATTTTAACCACACACTCCAGATTTATATTATTGCCTGTAATGTTAAGAAGCACACATTCCTTCAACGTCGTCTCGGTCTGTCATCACTTATTTTGAATTTCAGTGAAATGTATAAAACAGTGTCATTGACATATCTTTTTGTTTCTGTCGTCAGACAACTACACGGCCATAAAAAGTGACTTGATTCAGGGTCTCAACATGCTAAGATGCTAGGAATTGTGTCGCTAGTTGAGATGTGAAAAAAGATAAAATCATAGCTAACAAGCTAAAATTAGCACCCAGTAACTTTTGAGTTTTGTCTTCTGCAGCCAATTCTGAAAATGTCAATTGGTTTGCAACTTTCTGCACTAAGAAAAACAGAGTGGCTAAATATATGCCTACATCACATGACTAGGTTTAATTAGCCATAGTTGGCCAAATAGCATTGTAGTGTGCTTTACAACAATAAGACAAAATGTCACAGGCTATTTACTGTCAGAATACATACAGTATATGATTGTAGAGTCTCTTCATGTAGTGTCTGCCTTCCCCTCTGTTTCTAGCTATTCTGAGATCTCACCCCTCTACTGTTCCTCTCTTGTGGGAGCTGCTCTTAAGCTAGCCCCAGTAGTCCTTTAGCCTCCCAGTGGCTCGGTAGCATTTTCTGCTCTTCTACAGTTTCACTATTCTTAGCCACATCTCAAAGTAAGGTAGCCGGGGAGCCATGACAGGACAACCCACGCACGGGTTGTCTAATGGGGAGGAGAAAAATGAGGGCAGAGGAGAAAGGAGAGAGAGAGAGATATATAGACAGAGAGCTGGGGAGTGGACCTCTTAGTGGATCTCAAAGCATACCCTGGCTTTCCATGTGGCTTGCTAATGGGCTGCTAGCTCCAGGAAGATCCAGGGTTAGACCCACTGGGAGCTTCCTGCTAAAGTAGAGTACAGCACTGACCTCAGGGCTACACTGTGGCATGCGAAGCCACACTGAGATGATCCTCAGAGAAGTTTCCAATGGCTTGCATGCCTACTATGATTAGTTATCATAGTTAGCATGCAATATCCATTACGTAAAATACTAGTATTCCGTCACTTTACTGAGGCATGGCTTATTTGTATGTTTACCAGTAAAGTCAGTTCTAAAAGCTCCTTCGGTTTATGTGGTGTGATTTATTGAGAGAATATGAGTTCTATTACTGTACATTCATTTTGGAAACAAACAACCAAAAAGTCATTATCTGAAGTTAGCATTCTGTATCTCTAAATGTTGATGTCCAGGTCGACCCAAAAAGTCTAGCCATGTGGTCGTTTCTTCCTATGACCCTTATGCAGTCCCTGTAGGCCCTCAGAATCGATGACCAGAGATTTAGAGCATACAGATGTCTGGATGACTTACATATCTTTCCTTGTGCATTGTATTGTGGGCCCTAGTTGGCATTGACAGTGTGCTTTGACTTGTAGTAATTTGGTGTGTACAGTTTTGCCTGGTTAACTTACATAAGTTCCTCTCTCTACAGGGCATCAACATAGTGGGGCCCAGTGATGCAGAGCCCCCTCCTCGTCCTCCTAGTCCAGCCATGTACCAGCTGGATATCATCCTGAAGAGAGGGACCAACCTGGCCATCAGAGATAGGACTGGTAGGAGCTCAGTATTCTCTCTCTCTGTCACCTCAACTTCATCCGGGGTTATGTAGAGAAATGGTAAACAGCCTCATCTGTTCTACCAAATCTATCTACCTAATCTATCTTGGTCTTTCACTCTTTCTCTTTTTATCTCTTTCTCTCTTTCTGTCTCTCTCTTTGTTTCTCTCTCTGTCTCATTCATTTTCTCCTTCTCCCACTGGCACAGGCAGGCCCTGACAGAATGCTGCCATCCTCAAAGGAATGAACTATCTATACCTTTATTTCACCTTACTTTATCTTTTATCCATTATCTTTATCACCTCCACAAATAAGGTTATGTCTTTTCACCCCTGTTTGTTAGTTAGTTTGTCTGTCAGCAGGCTATCTCACAAACCTATTAACGGATTTCCATGACATTTGGTAGACCAATAGGCCGCGGGCCAAGGAACAATTGATTAGATTTTGATGGTGATCCAGATCTGGGATTTCTGCCATTAGATGATTTTAATTTTTTAATGAATCTAGCAGAGATAGAGACTTGATTCCAAAGCTTAACGTTGTATTTGCAGAAATCAACTTGTGTAATGCAGGTGAATGAAGGATACCTTTGGGTGTAACAGCAACTTGGAGAACAGTTTTCATTCTTTCACCACCATTTTTCTCTCACTTTTCACCCCCTTTCACCTCTCTGTCTCTCATCTCTCCCTATGTGTAGGGTCTGTTTCATTCAATCACTCTCCTTGTATTTGCAGCTCACTCCATTTTTCTAAGTGAGATGAGATGAAATTACTGGAAATGATTCACATTTTCTGTGCACCTAAGCGTGAAAAGAATTCACACACCTTCCAAGCCTGGCTGTCGAAACTCCTGGTTGCTTTTCTGCTTTTCTGTTGTGTGACTTAAAGGATAATTCTGTTATTTTTAAACCTGGGCCCTATTTTCACATATTTTGGGGTCTAAATGACTAATAGGTACAAAACGTTTTGGAATTGGTCCAGTAGATCGCCTCAGCCAGCAGCCGCGAAACGGGCTGCAATGGTTGCAATGTAATCTTTTGGGGCAACTGTGCCCGATCAAAGTACGTCCACTAAAAGTGCTTGTTTTTGCCACTGACGGGCTCAGATTGTTATTCGAAAGGTCTGACAACATTATGGAAAGGATCCCTACAAAGACAGACCTTTGTTTAACCAGAAACAGAAGTCTAGTTCAAGGAGAAGTCTCGCTCTGAAATCTTGCGAGAAATGAGTTGTTGCAGGAAGAGGATGGTGGAAACGTGAGTCAGAGTTGGAGAGAGGAGTTTGTTGTGTTGGAGTACAGAAAGCGTAGCTAAGTGTATTTGTTTTATCCCAAAGATAAAAAAAGAACAATGGTTCGCAAGATTTCAGAGCGATACTTCTCCTTGAGCGAGACTTCTGTTTCTGGTTAAACAGAGGTCTATCGCTGTAGGGATCTTTTCCGTAATGTTGCCAGACACTTCGTGCTGCTGGCTGAGGCGATCTACTGGACCAATTACAAAACGTTTTGTACCTATTAGC
>OOFE01015089.1:16521-30596 GCA_900323365.1 Monocentris japonica | reverse complement strand
ACACTGAAGTAGGCAGATTGCCTTGGGTGTGCGTTTCTGTGTGTGTGCGTGTGTGTGTGTGTGTGTGTGTGTGTGTGTGTGCATGCGTGCCACTATCATTGAGGCATTTACTCTACAATGTTGACTGGAGTATTGGGAGCTGCACTTGTGATGCCCTCTTACTCCCAGACCAGCACTGGCATTTAAAACGCAGCATTAGTCTTTGATTCAATTTTCTCAACTTCTAACCAGCCTCCATCACAACTGTTACATCACAGCTTCAGTGGATGGGGCGGATCGTCTTCTTGTCCTCTGAATCCTAATTGGACGTTTAGTTGTCTTGACCATGCATTGATTTGCGGCCCTTCCACTCTCAGTCAGTAGGTCTGGAAGCATGGAGTAGCCTATGTAGCTATTCACATTCTGCTCAGACTAAAGTCAACAGAGCAGTACTCAACTACTTCAACTTTATCTTATTGTTCATGAGTCACTGGTCCTGACTGGTCCAGTTGTCAGTGTCAGTGATGCAATTATTTTTCTCATTGGACCATGAGGCAAATCGTCCTTCCTGGAGAGTGAGCAGGCTGTCAGAAGATACAGTGGGAAAATATCAATGCCATAACTATCCCTAAGTACCTACGGCAGCAATGCAATCAACTGGAAGTTAGTGTGATGAGGAGGGGGATGAAAGAAAGAGCTGCAAAAAGGCGAGAGGAAAGGCGAAGGGGCAGCAAGAAAAAGGAATAGAAGGCAGAGGAAGAGAAAGTAAGAGTAAAAATGAGAGGATACAGTGAGAGAGGAGAGCAGAGGGAGTAGTAGAGTGGATCGATAGATGAGGTAAAGATCAAAAGGTAGTTACATGAGGGGACTGCTGGAAGCGTGCCGATGACTTTAAAGATCAAAGTTAAATTGGCAAATACATTTCTAATAGTCCTCTGTGTACCGACAAAAGTAACATCTACTGAACATCAATGAAAAACGTTGTTCGGAAATATGCCATTAAGTAATCCAGGAATGGCTTTTACCCACACTTGACCCTTGTGTGTGAGTGTATACAAAGATACACTGCCTCCCATTGGTGACAGTTGGTATGTTCTCATTGGGCTGGAGCAGATGTGTATGTACTGTATTAGCACAGGATCCAAATACGAGATGCCCTGGGAACCAGGTTCATTCCAGCATATTGCTAGGAGTAGGTCTTAGTACTAGCCTGTGTTATTTCATTTGTATTATTTTAGTTTCTATTGCAGAAGTGTGTGACTTCATTAGCTATCTTTAGTATTTGAGTTGCATGTTTTTCCCACCTAGCCTAACCTCTCTGTCTGTATCTGTAACAGTTGTGGGTATGTTTGACTGCGGTGTGTGTGTGTGTGTGCTGATGAAAGTGATAGATACAGCTCTTTATTTGTGTGCATCGATGTATGTATTTGCATGTGTGTGAAGGGAAGGAAAAAGAGTGGGTAATAAAAAGCAAGAGAGTAAGAGAAAGCAAGAAACGCAGAGTAGTGATGATTTTGTCAAAGGGAAGATCTGAAACGATATGGACACGTCCATATCATGGTAAATGTGTGAAGAGACATTGTTGGTGTGTACTCAAGCTCGTTTCAATCACAGTCAGAGTTCACCTTCCACGCTGCCTCTCTGTTCATGTGTGACTCCAGACTGTATCTGTCTGAAAGCGTCTGGCATGGCTTATTGGCAGACTGGCACAGTGAGCAGTATTTTTATGCCCATTACGTGTTCAGTAGAGATAAGTGTGTATTGGATTCCCTTTCTAACGCACAGAGCAGCTATCAAAGAGAAGTCAGTCGGGGCCCTTAAGATGTGCCTCGGCACCACACCTAAGGAAAATTGACCTTCTTAGTACGCCGCTGGGTACACTCTCAAACACCTTTGTTCCTCAGATACACTTATGTTGGTTTGTGGTTGTCAGAATGAGTGAATAGATGAACGGCCTGATAGAAACCACTCAGCATTACTTTTAGGGTGTTTGGTTGACAACTCTCCCCTCTGTCTTTCTCCCCATCTGTCTGTGTCTCTGTCTCCCTGTAGTTTTGTCTGTCTGACTCTGACAGAAAGTCAGAGTCTGTTTGTCCTCCTTCCTGTCTGTATTTTCCATCGGTCCGTGGACGCAGTTTTCCTTCAAAAATGGCAGTGTCACCATTCAGCTCTAATTTACTTTGAAAGGTCAAAACAGAGAGTCGTTTTTTGCTACAACATTATTCACTGATTTTCATAATTTTAAAGTTTAACCACCTCTTAGCCGGCATGCACCACACTCTAGTCTCTTGCTTTGTAGGACCCTAAGGCTGAAGATGTATTTCCCCCCTCTACCATACCTACCACTTACAGTACTGCTCACCCAGCACTTCCATTTCATGCCCTTCTGCCTGCAAGACGGACACACAATCCATCAAGCCCAGTGACTTGAACCCCACCCAGTTATAGGTGTTAACCTGCTATGCATTCTTCCCCTATTGATTACCTATTCACCCATCCACCCACCTGCCTTCATATGTAACACACTATCAATTTCTTTCTTTACGTACGTCCCATACTTGGAGAAAAGAAATAGGATAAAAAGTGATATAGGTGATTGATTTCCAAGCATACACCTCTCCCCACTCCCCAATCTCTCCTCTGTTCTTTACCCACGCACGCTCATACTCAGCCACCACCCACCTACCAGACCTTTCATTTTCATACTTTTCTGCCTGCTGTTATCGCTGTGTGTTTATGGCACCATAAAGCTGGCACTGTGGGATGCAGCCGCTCAGAGCCAGTGATGCGTGTCTGGGGGATATTGACCCAGTGGGACAGAGAGATGGAGAGAGCTGCTTTAGATCTGTAGATTGGTAGCTACTGCAGTATGAGACCACTTCTCTTGAGTGTGTCTCTTGTGTAATGCTTCAATAACTTCTATGGTATGACCTCTTGTGTTAATCATGCATTTAAATTCTCTTACAAGGAAATTTATGTCTACTTTTGCAGTGATGTCATGTTGGAATTAGATTTATAACATAGAGTTATGAAATGCTTTTTCTATTCCTCTCTGTGTGTAGCAACACACACTGATGCCGGTCCAGTGATAATTAGTCACACCTCTTTTCTACTCCCTTCCTTTCTCATCCTGTCATCCATGTTCCCTTGCCGCAGCTGTCCTGCAGTGATATGTCAAAGGCAGCAGTGTGTAAAACAGCATATATGACTGTGTGTGTGTGTGTGTGTGTGTGTGTGTGTGTGCATGCATGTGGTGTCTGTACTGGTTTGCATGAGTTTGTGTGAGGCTGTTTAAATGTGAAGTAGTGGGCATGTTTTCCCAGCAGAGCAGTGTTCGCGCACACATTTCACCACTGTCACATCAAAGCTTGCTGGCAGCTGAGAATCGTGTCAGCAATTTCCAGTCGGACCTTAAAACATAGGAGAAGGCAAGAAACAGAGAGAGGGACTAAGAGAGAGAAGAGGGGAGATTTGTCTTTTGAACTGGACGCCCTGTAGCTATTTAGTTAGACTGCAACATAACGATGGATCAGTATCTTAATCTGCTTGCTACTGTAACATATCTCTTCTAAATCTGATGTAAACAAATCTCCTGTATAACTGCAGGGACAATGCAGCTGGGTAAAATACCTTAGACCACATAGAATTATGTGTTTCAACTCCCCGAGTCATGTTTGGGAGGTTGAAATGAAGGACAGACAGACAGACAGACAGAGAGAGAATCAGAGCCATTTATTTCCTGTTCCAGCCAAACTGCTAATGACCTGTTATGGCCAACTCAAAGAGAAGATAATTAAGTTTGAATGGAGGTTTTAGGTTGGGATGATGGCAGAGATGTTATGGGATATTTGGAGATTGTTGATTGGATTTGAAGGACTAGCTTGGATTTTGTTTTCTGTTTGGGCCATGCTTGGGCCACTTTTGTGTTTGTCCTAGAGACATCTTTGTGCCAGACTCCAATGAAAGTTGATATTGAACATACTGTACATTGAAGAATATAACAGTATATAACAGTATACATTTACAAATTCTGCACATAGTGGTTTATACTCCACTACATTCCTGCTTACAATGATATGGGTTCAAGTCAGTCTCACCTATGGCGCATGTCAGTGCCTCCCTCTTTCTGGTCAACACACTGTCCAGTGAGAACTACTCATAATAATACAAAGCAGCGTAAGCTCCCTAGTGTAGAAACTATGTCATGTCTGTGATCCTGCCTGTCCAGATACATTAATCATTTTATGTTATTTGAACCTGGACGTGATCAGCCTGGCAAGCTGGTAAACCTGATTATCTGCTGCAAAGCACAGCCCTGATTCCAGACACTGCCAAATGAATACTTCCCAGTCTCCTTGTCTCTATCTTGTTGCCTCTGCAGTATCTAATAACCTGCCTGCCTGAACTTGTTTGTTTAACTGTGGAAAATCCACTTGTCATATATGGAGATCTATCTGTTGTGCTGTATTTCATTTATTACGTCCCCATATTTCTAAAATTGACTCTGTTCTCTGGTCGCTTCTTTCTCTGGTCTCTATCTTAGTTAGTTTTATCTTCTAGCTAAATCAATTGACTTATTCTGGAGTTTATGGTCCTAGCAAATAGGTTGGTAGAATAAGGCAGAAGAGGAGTGGATAAAAGAGGATCAATGGCCATTTTTCAGGGTAATAAAAACGTGGACCCAGTCATATATCTCTGTCTGTGTACTTTGCTGTGTGCATGTGCACGTTTGTGTGTGTGTGAGAGAGAAAGAGAGAGCACGTTTGTGTGTTTGCAGCTATGTTAGTTTATTTATGCATTTTTGTTTTTATATGTTGGCATGTTCATGAGTATGTAAGACTCTGAAAGTTAATGCGTACACATAAATAAAAGACTGCTTTTACAAGATTCATTGATCCTCAAAAACCACATGGCACTTTTTCAAAATAACCCAAATGTAAATCACTGGCCCCACCTAGTGTTCAAATACAGACATTGTATGAAATTGTGAGGCTTCTGTAGTGTGTATGTCTATATATAAGGCTATGACAATAACTATATTCCTCCATCATATCCCTTGACAGAAGAATGATGTGGTGCATCTCTAGAAATGCAATGAAGTGAGAGAAATAAATCAGCTTTAGAAAACTGTGAATCGAAGGGATATTTGAGAACTGAGTCGATGGCTACAGTAGAAAATACTCAGCATAACACCCTGAACTGTAGCTGTGTCTCAGCCAATTAGGATTCAGCATTATGTCATATGACCAAGAGTAGAACGTCACATGATATGCCTGAAACTCTCCTCAGGCCTTTAGCGAGAGAGTGTTCCTCTCTACAGAAGGGCTTACAGTAACAGGGACATATCGCGAGAAAATAACTGCAATATTTTAAACCATAAAATGTGCAAAAATCTACTTTGTGTACTTAGAAATTTCCATCACTTAACATCTAAAATAAAATACTGTATAGAGTACTGTATTTTTAAAAAAAACAACGATAATAAATTGATTCCACCGACAGAAGGCAAGGCCAAATCAAAATGCCTGTGATCATTTTATCAGAGTAGATGCAACGTTTTCCAAATGGTGGAGATCTTAATTTCGAACGACACTCTTCAAGTGCCTGATGTGTATAACATGGGTTAATGCTGGCATACTCTTATGTGTTGCTTGTTGCCACTTAGGAGCTAATCAACCACATTGAGTTTGATTGCACACACTGAGGAGCACTGAGTGGCTAAACACTTAACGCTAACAGCTCATTTTAGCTACTATTCAGTATCCTACTTAACTTATCATCATGTGTATAAACAAATAGATAGATAGATGTTGAAAAATCTCTCTTTTCCCGCAGTTAATAAGAGGCAGATTCATTAAATACACACCAATCCGTCCTAGGACTTAAGGAATAGGAGTGATTACATTACATTACATTACATTACATTACAGGCATTTAGCAGATGCTTTTATCCAAAGCGACTTACAATAAGTGCATTCAACATAGGTAGGTAAAAAACTACTAGTCACCAGAAATTGTGAGTGCATTTCCTTCCTAAACAAGCATCTAAGAGCATAACCAGTGCTAAGGTAAAAGTGCAATAAGTTAGCTACCTACTTTTTATTTAAACAAATGACAAATAAGTGAAGCAAATAAAGAGCTAAGACAAATAAGTGAAGCATATAAGCAAATGCTAAGACAAGTGAAACAGATAAGCAGTGACATATGAAAGCTTTCATAAGTGACATATGAAAGCTGAATTTCAGTGGTGTCGACCGTTTCTCTATGTGTCTGTTTTCTTTCCCCAGGGACCAGTGACCCGTATGTCAAGTTTAAGATCGCAGGAAAGGAGGTGTTCAGGAGTAAGACCATCCATAAGAACCTCAACCCAGTGTGGGATGAGAGAGTCAGCCTACTGGTGGAAACCCTGAGGGAACCACTGTATGTCAAGGTAGGGCAAATAACCGCAAGTTACCCAGAGGATCAAAGGTCATCCTACTGTATAAATCTGTTTCATTTGGAAAAAGTCTCAGCAGCAAGGGTTCTGTTTTCAAATCACCACACTGTACAGGATTCCTGCTTTTTATCCAGTTGTTTCGGTTCGTAAATAACGTTGAGAGATAAAAGAATTCAGTGGCAATGTGTTTT
The DNA here is from genome assembly GCA_900323365.1 of Monocentris japonica. Classification (NCBI taxonomy): domain Eukaryota; kingdom Metazoa; phylum Chordata; class Actinopteri; order Trachichthyiformes; family Monocentridae; genus Monocentris; species Monocentris japonica. The sequence goes on along the minus strand of OOFE01015089.1, from coordinate 23,990 downwards.
CTTGGTGTAACAATCAGTCGGGGTCCTCCGTTGACACTCTATGTATTGTGTTTCTGTAGGTTTTTGACTATGACTTTGGCCTTCAGGATGACTTCATGGGCTCAGCCTACCTCTACCTGGAGTCAGTGGAACACCAGAGGTCTCCTTGTCTCTCTTTCCATCTCCCTTTCTTTCTCCTCCTCACCCTTTCTTCATTTTTTTCCTTCCTTCCTCATCCTCCTGAGAGCTCTGTCTCCACTTATTTTATTTGAAGCTGCCATTCAGTCCTGGTCAAAAATAGTCCATCACTTCCCTCTAGTGGTGTTCTCTGGTAACGCACCACAAACCCAATGAAGCAGAAGAGGGTATATTACATTTTGGTTATACAGAGAAACATATGAAGAGAAACATGAAGTTCATCATTCAATATCTTTTAAATATAGGTGATGTGAAAGTGCTATCATGGTCTCATCCAAGGACTAAGTAACATCATCTGATTTGATTTTGTGCTGTCAATCCCTTTGTAGGAGTAGGTGCCACATTTTTCACATTTTGAGTGTCTCATTTTTAGAACAAAACTCTTCATTTTATTTAATACAGTGGCAGATGTATTCATTAAATGATATTATTTCCCTATCACAGATGTGTCAACCACACTTCCACTTCCCTCCCTTGACATTGCACTGCATGTTTCCAATTAGCTGTCTTTTCCTCAAGTCATTCATCATCTGGATAGGCCCATGTGTGTATGTACATGTATACTGGAGTTTATGTGTATACATGTATGCATGCATGTGAATGTACAGTGTTTGTATAATGCCTCACTATGCCCCCCCCCACCTTTAGGACCCTGGATGTGACCCTGGACCTGAAGGACCCCCAGTACCCCGACCACAACCTGGGCACCCTGGAACTAGCGGTCACTCTGTCACCCAAGGAGGGAGACATCAGGGAAGCTGTAAGAAGACTAAATACACTCTTAAGCTTCACTCAGATTATTCATCTTCTATCTATATCACCCCCAGCTCACTTTCTTGTCCCACGCCACATCTTCTTCATACACTAAGATTGAGAACAACATGCCCAGTGAAGCATTAGAAAGAAATCCTGAAGAATTGGATTGAGCACAATTCACCATTTACTTTTCAGTAAAAAAAACCCAATATCAATAACCTTTGAGAGTATGTAGAGTGAACTTGACAGTATTCAGAAAGTTCTGTAGGTATAAATATTCTTTTTGAGGACTCTCAGTAAGTTCAGCGACAAGAGTCATTCCAGTTAATGCCATTGGGTCACCATACATCAAGAACCCATTACAGGTTGGTTGTCTTGAACTGCAATGAGCTGGCTTCCTTCAAACTCAGTTGTTGGAAACTGTTAAACTCTCTCTCTCTCTCACACACACACACACACACACACAGACATACAAGTGTAATTAATATGTTCTGTGGAAAAAAAAGAAACAATATTTGTTCCATGTTCAAAGAGCACTCTATTCTATCTTTTCTAATTATGTTGGCTCGTTCCTCTGCGGACGTGCTCAATGTTTCAGAGTTGCATTTATTTCTGTTCAATTATTTGTTTGGTTAATTGGACCCCTGCATGCTCGATCCGGAACAAGGCAGAGTCATGGGGGAAATATTTTATTCCTTTTGATCTGATGTCTTAATTCTGCTGCTTATTTAGCACTACAGTTCAGAGAGTCCACATTTGACAGAACAAATAAACTCTATTTAGGTTAAGCATCACTTTGGATCTCTCCAACTGTGAAAAAATGAGTACAAGGTTACACTAGTTCTTTCTGGATGACGCTCTCTATTGCCATCTACTGGTAAAGGGAAGAATGTAGAACTTTTAATCTGCTATCAGATTTATCTGCCGTTACACCACCAATCATCTGGTGTTTTTAGAAATCACCAGATGGCATCAACAATGCTTCTGTACATGATGTCCCATAATTAACTTTGTAACGGCAGATAAGTGTGTGTCTTTGGATCCATGTGTGAAGGGATGGACACGATCAAAGTGTGTTCAAAGAGTTTGTTTGCACACATGTATACATGTATCTTTTCTGTGTGTGTGTGTGTGTGTGTGCTCACGCAAATGCTACACAACACTGTATGACAAATAGGAGCACTTCTTATGTGTCTTACGCACTTGCATGAATGACAACCCCCACTCCCCTTATGCTCCGTCCCTTGCACCCAGCCTGGGCTGACCTCTGAACTTCAACACTTCATACCCCTTAACCTCTGACCCTGCAGCTCTGAGGGGGCGACAGTGGTGGGTGCTCTGTAACCGCTTTGTCTCATTTACAGACCATGCTTTTGAGAAGGAACTGGAAACGATCTAGTAAGGTAAACTAAAACAGCATGTAACTCCCCCACCCCCAAACCTCCGACTGTACTGTAACCTCACTACCGACCGCACTGTACTTCACCTCCCCTGCACTCTTCACTGGTGTCCTTGGTACATGGATGGAGTCTCCCTGGCCCTCTCCCCTCCTCCCTCCTTCTCCCCCCCGTTCAGTGGTATTATCAGTTGTCCTTTCTTTATCAGTTCTTCAGTTCTCCTTCTCACTGTCACCAGCTTATTTTCCACAAGCTGCAATATTGTGGAGGGTAGAATCGGCCATCATTGGAAATAAATAAATAAATAAATGAGTCTATAAATAAATCCCAAATAAATAAATGTATAAAATAATATGCAGAAAATCAATCAATAAATAAATAAAAAAATAAAAGTGAACATAATTCAATAAATAAATGTGTGGAACAATGATCAAGACAAAAAAATCACACTTAGACGCAGCAATCAAAATAATTCACTGATTCATCTATGGGAACTGGATGCGATTGATTATTGTCTCTACAGGAGCCAAATCTCTGGATATCACAAAGTTAACCTTCACAGCACTTGGCCTGGCCAGTCTTCCTGGTCTGCTTCTAGCCTAACTACGTTGAGGATGCAGTGAGGAGACGTTTGTTGCAGACAAAGTTGCTTTGTTATTAGCCAAGTAAGGCAAATCCAATCGAGCAATGCACCGCGTCAATGATAAACCAATAGTGTGTTCAAAACCACCCACACTTTTGATTGACACAACCTCATTATCATAGTAGGGAGAAAAACAGAAACAAATAGATGGGAAAATAAATGACTACATTTACTTCTTTTTTCTTTATTTATTTATTCATTCATGCTCACTGTTATTTATTGATTGATTGATTGATTTAAGGCCAATTCTGTCCTCTGCACAATATACCACAAAAACACCAGAGACTGTTATTCATGGAACGCACGTGCCACCAAGCCTTATGGTGAACCGTATGCACCATTCTGAAGGCAAGTCATAAGTCATATAGGCACAGTGTATTGCAGCTGCTGAAAATAAAGCGTTGGATTTTTTTTTGAAAGGGGTTTGAAAGGGGTACTTGACTGCAAAACAACTGTGTAATGAGAGAGAGAGAGATGCTTGTCTGGTGATTGTTGGACACTCTTAGACCCCTTTACCTCAAGTAAAAATCTTTGCTGTCGATTCGTCTCCATCCTTTTGAGTTCCCATCCCGCCTGGTATAATGTGTTACCTTTGGTTTCATTTCCATGAGTCTCATTGGCTGTCACGCTGAAACGGAAAGCATGCTGGTCAAGGTTCTGCTTCTTCTCAATGGCTCTTGCATGTGGCACATATCTGTCTCTGAGCCAAATACAGTAATATTACTATCTGAAAGAGTTTGTGTACATCACTTCATTTATGTACACTACAGTGTTCCCTCAGAAGTCTTTTTTAAAAAGGCACTTTGGTATTTGCTTGCTGTATTTTCTCAATTTGGCCAAAATTAGCCAGCGACAAGGCCAATATCTGAAAATTAAGTCTCCCATTTCAGTGGATCTCCAAACTCACATTTCCAGGCACTGTATTTTCCTGAAGTTACAGTAAAAAAAAGTTTGATATCTACTAAGAGACACAGAAACACATTTAAAGTGTGCATGGCTGGAGCTGGGCAGACGTCCTGCTGTACCGCGCTTCCCCAAACTGAGCCTTTGAAGCCTCCAAACTGGGCCACCCCGCCAGTGACTCGGGAATTAGCTCAAACGCTAACTAACTAGCTACTGTGCTTCTCCACCAAAAAAGAGCTGCTCCTGGGTGCCTCCCTGCCTCCCTGCCTCCTTGCTTGACTGCATACATGGTTATTTTTACACAACCACTTCTCTTTAATCAAGCATCTATGAGTGCTGAACCCATTACAGCAGAAGCAAACTATACAAGAAGTAGTTTGAGATAATAATTATGAGGCATTTTAACTGCCAGGCAAAATGCTTGTCTTGGCACTTTAAACAATTCTTTGCTTCCAAAGGGCTGTCTTTGTAACAGAAGTTGAACAGTTGTACTGTGCACAGTTTTTTTAGCTCCGAAATAAATTGTTATTTTCTCTTACAGGACATCTGGCCCCAGAACGTCTCTTTGTGTTAACTATCCCCTGCTGTACATTGGCAGAGGGATGTTGATTCCTAAGCCAAATAGCCCATGTTTTCTTGTAATAAGCAAAATGTAGCAACAAAACAACATCAACGAGTTAGGATCGTGGCATACATTGGGTTGTCGCAAGTGAACAGGAGACATGAGAGTAAGTGGGAGTAGCTGTATGGGTAGTTGGCTGTATAGCGGGGAGCCATGTGCATTGTTTAATGTCTGGAGAATGGAAATTAAGAGGCTCCGTCTCCAGATCAAAGGCCCATGCTTGTGAGGCAGGGTTTGTTCAGAGTTTAATGAAATTCACCCGCAAAACAAAAGCTACGCTAATAAATTCACCCTAACGAGGAAGGAGGAGAGCGAGAGGGAGAGAGAGAGGGGTGTATTTGTTTGACAAATAAATACCCTGCTCTTTGTTTTAGTGAAGGATACTGACATTACTCAAACAGAGGTTAAATAGTCCTGTAAGTGGTAAGAAAACTGTTGCAAAAGAAATACACTCCAACTACAGAGAAGCATCAATCTCAATTTGTAATGGTGTCAATATACAGCCTGATTGGACTTGGAGAGTTACAGGGTTGTCATTCTTTGTTGTCTCTGTGGTCTGCACATACTGTATAGGACAGCCTAATAAACCTTTAACTCCCAGTTAAAAGAGACAAAGATTTATTATTGGAGATTGTAAAAACGACACCAGACTGGTTCAGTAACATATACATTGTCAGTCTCCTGTGCAGATAGTGAGTAATTTCTACCACAGTGGATTCTCAGTAAACATGCCATTGGGGAGGGATAGAGAGGTTACCTTTATTTCATTTTTCCATCAAATCGAGTTTGAGGCATTATTAAATGTTGCTACCAAGGGAGGTGGCATCTCTATGGTGTCCCCTAGAAATCATTCATGACTTGTTGTGTAGTGGTAATTCTCTGTCTGGAAATACAGTGATGTTCAAGCATGTCAGGTTAGCTCAGACTTCAGGGGCAAATTCTGTTGAAATGTCTCGTTCGGTGTTTGACTGTGGTCATGTATCTTTGCCTGCTTCTCTCTGTGTTGTCTTGATGTGTCTTGATGTGCCCTCATTTTTTTTCTTCCGATTGTCGAAGTGTATACACGCTGTACCTATCTAGCAGTTAATTCATATTTATGTGTGCGTGAACGCTTCTGTACATGCATTTATACATGCATGACTGTGTGCAAATGTTTCTGTGAATGTGTGTGTGTGTGCGCGCGCTGCAGTACCAGAGTATGCGCCTGTCAGATGTGCACAGAAAAGCCCAACTGTGGCGAGGCATCGTCAGCATCAGTCTGATAGAAGGTCGTGACCTCCAGCCCATGGATGCCAACGGCCTCAGTGACCCCTACGCCAAGTTCCGAATGGGACACCAGAAATACAAGAGCAAGGTAAGCACTCCTGTTGGAGAATATTTCCTTTGTTTACTCGTAGTCGTCAGCCATGGTATTCTCAACAAGTGACCCAACAAGCTGTGACCAAATGAGGAATGGAAGACTTCCTGCAGTAAGATTGATTACGCAACTATTGAGTCAGAGCTTTAAAATGATATATTACTCATGAATGTCAACAACGTATTTTTGGAAGCTTTGACTATTTGAACATCCTTCCACAATACAAGGATGTATGTTTTTCAGTTAGTAGATAGACTACTCCTCCGTCAGGAAAACTAACCTCTCCCTCACTGTTATTGTTCCTGCAGTAAAATAGTCATTGCTAAAATCCAGGTTTTCCGCTTTGATTTACCCAGGCACTTGCCATTTGAACCTTTTCTCCATGCACCATTCACATATGATCAGCTGTGTCAGCTTACATTTCTACTGTACATATCTGACACTGAACAACTGTCCTTCCTGTTGCCTGCTCAGACGATACCGAAGACACTGAACCCCCAGTGGAGGGAGCAATTTGATTTCCACCTCTATGAGGAGCAGGGAGGCTTCATAGACATTACAGTGTGGGACAAAGACGCTGGCAAGAGGGACGACTTTATGGGAAGGTACAGGGGTCTCTGTCTGTCTGTCTGTGTTTGTGTGTGTGTGCATGTGTGTGTCTTAGGTGCACGATAGATCTGTCGGTGCTCAGTAAAGAACACACACACAAGCTGGACCTGCCGCTGGAGGAAGGCGAGGGCATGCTGGTGCTGCTGGTTACACTCACTGCGTCCGCCGCCGTCTCCATCTCAGACCTGTCAGTCAACATGCTGGACGACCCGTACGAGAGACACCAGATCATGCAGAGATATGTAAGTCGGATATTAGTTTTATTGTGGTTTCAGATTGTCTGTTTGTGTGTGTGGGATCAGGGTGATGGGGTTGTGTGGAGAAGTGTATGAGAGGAAGAACACAAGGGTCTTTACCTGTGAGAATGCTCAGCTGAATGACCTCACTGCTATAAAGGCCATTCTGTGATGTTCAAAGGCCTACCCAGCATTACTGTTTGCATCCACTGCGGCCTTATACGCTAAATGTTCTGAAACCATATTATTTAAAAGCAATAAACAGTGCAAGAGTGCAGAGGGTAAAACACAAAAACGATTAAGTCCATTAAATCTGTCTTGGAGTGTTTGAAATCCATTTGTACGCACGGACTTGACTCTTCTCTTGCCTCATTCCTCCAATTCATACTCACACAGATTTTTATGAGCAAATCTCGCACACGAGTGGGTTGAATTTCATGCAAGTGTCCTTCGCCTCGTTCCTTGTCCCTCTACGTGACACTGTGATTTCTTCGCCGTAGTTATGCAAAGTGTTGCAAAGACAAAGGAAGCTGGCGATTTTTGTTTTTGTGTAACAAGTGAGACTGACACGTCAAACAGCAGCTCACACTCGTGCGTTTGTCACCATCATCTTTGGTCACCATTTATTCACGTTTTATGAAGAGTCTCACTTACTCGTCAGGAGAAATTTATGTTTCACTAGTGAACGTGTTGAGAATCGTCAGAGAATCCACCGAGCTGTAGCGAGGTTTGAAGTAAGAAGAAGTGAGAGGAGTGGGTGAGGTGGGAG
>OOFE01015087.1:0-11615 GCA_900323365.1 Monocentris japonica | reverse complement strand
AATTGTTAAGAATCTCCCAGGAAGTGGTGGTAAGAGAAAAATTTATCTCGGATGTCGTCAAAGGTTGGTGTGAACCAACGAAAAAACATTACATTACAGCCATTTAGCAGACGCTTTTATCCAAAGCAAGTTAGTTTTTTTTTGTTTTTTTACACTACGTGGGGATAGAACCCACGACCCTGAGACTGTGAGTCTCATGCTCTACCAACTGAGCTGTCTGGGCCAAACACCTTATGTTATCGCAAGGCTGCCCTACAGAGGTCTAGGGTAACGGATTTAACCCATACCATACGGCGGACACTGAACCAAGAAGGGCTTTATGGTCGGTCAGGCCACTGAAGACCCCACTGCTGAAAGACAAACACAAGAAGGCCTGATTGGATCATTGACTAGATCCAACTGGACAAATCTAAATCCTTCTGGGAAACTGTGGACCGGTGAAACAAAATTAGAGCTCCTTGGCAATGCAGAACAGCGCTTTGTTTACAGACAACAAAATTAAGCTTTTAACACTACCTAGGAGATTCCATAATTGTTCCATAATGCTGTGGGGCTGCTTTGCTGCCTCGGGTACTGGATGACGAACGTATTAAGGGCATCATGAATTCAGAAGATTACCAAGTGAAATGTGTTACCCAGTGTCAGAAAACTGGGTGTCAATCTAAGGTCACGGGTCCTCCAGCAGGACAATGACCCAAAACACCCAGGAATGGTTCAAGAGAAAAATGTTGAATTGTTCTGGAATGAGCTCATGCCCATTGAGAATGTACAGTAGATCTGAAATATGCAGTTAGTCAAAGGAATTCTTGAAACATTGAAAAACTGGAATTGGTTGCAATTGAAGAATGGGAGAAACAACCAGCAGAAAGGTGCAGGAAGCTTATTGATCGTTACAAGAAATGCGGTCATCATTACCAAAGGCTGTGCAACTAAGTATTAGAAAAGGGTGCCAATAATCATGGCCATAGCCACTTTGCAAATATAAAAAAATCTTGTGGCTTCAAAATTTAATTCTTATTGTTTGATCATGTGGTCTTAAATAAAACAAATAGAAACAGAAAGCTGTTTCAATTTCCAATTATTTTAGAAGATATTGTACATTATCTGCATAAAATGCATAGGTGCCAATAATCAGCAGCTATTCATTCAGTATGTGTCCATGTTGTAAACAGCTAATTGCAATATAATTAGATATTTTGAAATTCAATTCTGCAGTTAGTTCATAATGGGTTTTACTGATTTCATGACTAAAACAGGAGCTTGAGGGATATTTGGAGGAAGTGCACAAAGACAGGGAAAGGTTTAGAGAGATAGCGCTCCCCCCCCCAGATATTCCACCTATTGGAGAGATAAACAGTCAGTGTGATGTTAGCCCACCAAGGTGGAAAGAGGTACAAGAGATAGTAAGGCGTGCAAGGGCCTCTTCAGCCCCGGGGCCTAATGGAGTCCCTTACCGGCTAATGAAATCTAAAAAAAAACAAATTCACATAATAAATTATTAAAAAAAAGAGACAAAACATATAACAAGACAAGAGATGTGTGCAATAAGGTGCAAGTGGGAAATATGTGCAAGTTGCCTATTGTAGTGTCTGTGTGTGTGTGTGTCTGTGTGTGTGTGTGTGCGTGTGTGTGTGTGTGGGGGTGGGGGAGTCAAGAAGAAAGCAGCAGGCTCAGGGGTTGATGTTGGAGGTGATGTTGGACAGCCGGATGGCGCTCCTTGTGCACTTCAGTTAAAAAACCTGAAAATCTCCTAATTGGATTAAAGTTTTCTGCTACATCAGAAATATAAAACGATGAAGAAAGAATGTTTATGTTGTCTCTAAACTATTAGGATCACTACTAGTTAATGGAGAATCCACTGATCCAAGTTAGTTCAAGTCCTTCAACATGAACGTCAGTCTATCAGTCATTTCATCAGAGTAGGAGTCACTTATTTCACTCCGTGCTGGATCTCCTCTTCGTCTCCAGCTGGAGATCAGTGAGCTGGAGGAGCAGAAGGGCCAGGCTGAGGAGGAGGCCAGGGGGCTGAAGGAGGCGCTGGACAAGCTGAGGAGCAGCTCTGGAGGAGGAGGAGGCTGGAGCTCTGAACAGGAGCGCAGGTGAGGAGGATGAGTATGGCAGGATTCCTACGGTCTTGGAAAGCCTGGAAAAGTCTCTGAATTATGCTTTAACTTTGGAAATGTCATGGAAATTTGTTGCTAGTTTTTTTTCCAACCAGTGAAATGTTTGAAGAGATTCAACACATCAGCATGACTTCAATATGAAACTGACACCATGTTTCAGTACTCTTTAACGGAGCATCAAAATAGCGGGAAGCGACAAAAAGATAACTGAGCTGGTTCATGGGACAGCAGATGTAAACCAAGTTCTCAAACAGAAACTACTCTAATAGCCTGGGTTGAGGATGACGCTACGCTAAAATAACAGACAAAGAAACATGGGACATTACCTAGGAAGCAACTGTAAGCACCATTAACAAAGTGTGTGTGTGTGTGTGTGTGTGTGTGTGTGTGTGTGTGTGTGTGTGTGTGCGTGTGCGCACACCCAGGGCCCAGCGGGAGCAGGCAGAGCTGGAGCAGAACTACGCCAGGGAGATCGGAAACCTGGTCCAAAGACTGAGCGCTGAGAAGGACCAGCTGGAGGTGGAGCTAAAGCTGAAGATGGACCAGGAAGTGATGCTGGTCAGGTGGGTTTGGCCGGGCAGGACAGGATGGATGACCTTTGACCTCACAGCTCGTATGGTGATCGGTTTTCCACCAAAAAACTGAAGAGGTGAAGAGAGCATCTCTCACTTAAAAATAGAAATTAGATCAAATCACATTTATTTGTAAAGCCCTTCATCACCGTTCCAGTCTCTCAGGGCTTCACAGCCCAACATGTGAAACAATAAATGGTTAGTACACGGCATCCCCCAGCCTTGGACCCTCAACAGAGGACAAGGAAAAACTCCCACAAAACCTTTAAGGGAAAAATTGGAAGAAACCTCAGGAGGGACTACTCAGAGAGGGATCCCCTACCAGGACGGTTGGGCTGCAATAGATACCGAGTTTGGGCAAGCAGCTTGTACACAATGAATAAAAGTTTATTATGGTGGGACATCCAGATCTGATGTGGGGCGTCACAGCAAACGGCAGCTCAGTCAGTGTCATCATAGGACTAGGGGACCACGCAGGCGCCAACACTGCCCAGATAGGAGAACGCAAACACCTGCTCAGTCAGCATCGTCCTAGGAGTGGGGACCATGCAGACCATGATACCATACCACCATGTACCGTACCACCATGTACCGTACCACCATGTACCATACCACCATGTACCGTACCACCATGTACCGTACCACCATGTACCATACCACCATGTACCGTGGTATAGGAATGCCCTTTCTGTCTATTTAAATTCTATGATTATCTTTTATTATGAAATATGATTTATTGTTCTGAGGGAAAATTCAGTTTACAAGGCCAGCACAGAAAACTAGTTAACACCATTCACAACTAAGCCATCAGTTCAGTCAGTTTGTTAAACCTGAGAGAGCTGCTCTTGTCTGAATCAGGGGAACTATTTTCACTTTCCCATGGTGTTAGATTCATGTCCTTTGGTTCAAATCCCTCCTGTGTATTTGTTGTAATGTCTGTGGGTTTTATGTCTGGGTAATCCCCGTTAACTCCTTAACACACTCTTAACTTAAAACCGTTAAACCATCCCAACAGCTACAGTACTGGAGATGGTTACAGCTGAATGTCTGTCTGAACGTGTTCTCCTGTCCCAGTGTTCATGTTCATGGTGTAGTTATGTAGTTGCATCGTCCTATTCAACGCTATTCCTCTCCCCTCGCCTGCGGAGGCGAGGCATTTAACCCTGGTTTAACCCTGGTTGTTAAATAGTCTAGTTCTAGTTCCCATACAACAGTTATGGGACTATCTAACGGGGCATAAGTGACTAGTTTACTTCCACTAACGTACCAGTTTTAGTTTAACTGTTTAAGCAGCTAGTTTAAAGAAGTACACTGAATTTTGGGGAGGTTTTGTTGGTCAACTTAGCTGTTAAGTTATGAGAACATAGACACCAAACTCATCTAACACTTTAGCATACGCTGTGTTGAGTGATAGTAGGCCACAAGCATTATCTGAAAAGAGGCGAAAATGATAACTGTAAAGCTAAATGGTGAGTAATCTTAAATGATATTAAGTCTGGCAGTTTTGTTGGTAAAATGTACAAAAAATATGATAGAAACATAATACGCAGTGGATGAATGTTCCAAAGATGAACCTGGCTAGATCAGCTGTATTGAGTCAATGATATTTAATGGTTGATTTTGGTGTGTCTGTTCTCATGACCTAACAGGGAAGTTGACCAATGGGACAATCTACCAAATAACCAACTTGGTGTATTCCTCAACACTATGTAACCAGCTAGTTTAACACTGTGTAACCAGGGAGGAAGCAGAGCAGCATTTCTCTCAGATGAAGCTCCAGCATGCCGAGGCCCAGCGCAGCCTCCTCCACCAGCTCCACCGGGAGCACCAGCGGCTGCAGGAGCAGAGAGGATCCTGGGAGAACCGGCTCCTCCAACTGGAGCAGGAGAACAACAGGGAGAAGCTCCATTGTGAGGAGAGAGCTGGGGAGGAACAGGCCAGGCTCTGCAGCCAGTTCTCGTCAGAGAAGTGGAGGCTGGAGGAGCAGCACAAGGAAGAGATCGGTAAACTGAAGGAACATGTTGCCAGTTTACAGGAAGAGGTGAAGTCAGCCCAGGATGTGGAAGAAGACTCCCGCCTGCGAACTAGCCAATTAGAAGCCAGTTTAGAGGAGTTGAGAGAGCAATGTGGTCAGTTAGAAGGTGAACTCACATCTTCTCGTGCACAGTGTTGTGAACTAGAGGCCAGACTAGAGGAGGCCTGTACTCAGCTTGGGGAGAGCATTCACTTCCTGGAGTCCCATGAGGTTTTGAATAAACGTATCACCTCAGAAAAGTGTTCGGTGGAAGAGGAGCTGGAGTTGGTGAAGGGGAGGGAGGAGGAGCTTCTGGTTCAGGTGTCGCAGCTGAAACAAGAGCTGGACAATCTCCAGGCTGAATCTGATAGTATTCTTCAGGACAAGGAAGTTGTGGCTAATAACTGTAGCCGGCTATCCGATGCCTTCGTCCAGCAACAAGCCCAGCTAAGAGCCAAAGACCAGACTGTGAATGTCTTGAGGTCAGAGTTGGAGAATCTACAGGTAGTGATGAGGACCAAAGTTGAAAGTCTGTCCAAACTGACCATTGAACTGGACACCCTGAAGGCCGACCGAGCCAGACTGATCCAGGACTTGAAGGATCAGGCCATGGCTGTGGACAACCTACAGCTGGAGCTGGACAGCATCACTGAGGAATTAGACAGGAGGAAGAGCGCTGAGGAGAGTCTGCAGGAGGCTTTAAAGCAGGAGCAGTCCAAAACCACACAACTCCAGTCCAATCTGGATGAGGAGAGGGAGGAGGTCGGCCATCTGAGCCAAGAGAACAGTCGTTACATCCAGGTGGCCAACCAGCTCTCCACACAGATCGTAGAGATGGAACAGGAAATCTCCACGCTCACAGACCACATCCGAGATCACAGCTCCCAACTGAACAAAACCGCCGACCTTGTCCTGGACCTCAGAGGACAGCTTAAATCCAAAATCACAGAGATGGATCGGCTTCGGACTGAGGTGACAAACAGCACTGATCTTTTAGAGCAAGCCAAGGCCTCGTCTGAGAAGCACTGCAGTGAAGTTCAGCAACTGACCATCTGGTTGGAAGCCAAGGACGGAGAGCTGTGCTCCACCAGAGCCCAGGCTGAGAACCACTGCATTGAGCTGCAGCAAGCCCTGCTGGACACCCAGGCTGAGATGAGGAGGGCGGAGGAGGCCTTCAAATGGGAGAAGAGCAAGATGACAGAGCAGCTGTTGGACATGGAGAAGCTGGTCATCGCCCTGGAGACAGTGATGGACCCGGCCAGTCCACACAGGTTTGTGGCGCATGAGACCGGCTGCCGAGATTAAAAACCCCATCCAATGATGACTAACCTCCATCCGCCGCCTTTCTTGAAATATATTTTCGTGCCAAACGTTGGGTATTTGACTGACTAATTGCAAGCGATCATCTGAACGAGACACTGACTCTTTTCCACAGGTAGATGTTCAACTTACTAATGGAATGAAATGCCAATCAGATTGTCACGCTCTCTGCACCACTGCAAGCTGGGCTGCAACACCAGTCTCTCCGATTCATTCTGTCTGGAATGCCTTAACAGTTCACTCCATCTCTAACTGAATGACAGCCACCTAAACGCATGATGACAGACTGTTGATCACTTAATAACTTCATGTTTCTTTGTCATTGAATGTCTTGTCTCATCCTGTCTGTCGTCACCGTTCTTTGTGCGTTGTTGTTTTCTATCAGTGTTGAATTTGAAATGTTTAAATTCTGAATGGATAAATGTTACTTACATTCCAGAGATTAGTCAGTTTTTGACACATCCAAATTCAACAAATCTGTTGATTAACAAACTACACAGTGATGTGAAAATTATTATTTTGAGATTTCCTTTTTGATTAATGCAGTAATTGTTGTTAATAAATGTTCTGCTCTAGACGGGCGTCCTGCCCTACATTTTTCAATCATTTGAACAAGTCCTTCAAAAGAACAATCTCTTTTCCTGATTCTTCAGAATAGTTATTCATGTTCTTGAGGTTCTTCTGTTTTCGTGGCTGTAGGATCCAGCTGGAGGAGGCTCAATCAGAGAACGGCGCTCTGAAGGACCGAATCACCATGTTACAGCAGGAGGTTCAGAGTCTGGAGGAGGACATCGTCAAGAAGAAGTGAGCAGAATCTGAGATTTTCTTCAATTATACATTTATTAATCTCTATTGTCTGGGTGCTGTGACCTCTGACCCATGGCCTCCTTACTGTTGGTTCCTTGTAATGTTGGTGATCTAGGAATTGTTCAATGCTTAGGTAAATTATTAAAGTTTCATGATTTATTACGAAGGTTTTCATCTATAAGATCTTCAGCAGAGCAAATAGCACACAGCTGGATGAATGGCAGATGTTTCACTGAACCTTTTTTTATATTTAAATGCCACATTTCTCAAGACGGCATTTTTCACAATTCACTGGGATGCTGCACGACAAACCGGTTCTTAGTTGAATGAAAGTTCATTTCATTATGTATTTGAGTAAACGGTTTTGCTTCTGCTTTTCTAAATGCAGTTGGATCATGTTCAATTTATGTTCTCAGTAAAAATTCCCATGAAGTAGAACAGAAGTTTCCATATAGTAGAAGCTTTACTCCAATAATACTAATAACAGGCATGCTAGTTCTGTTCACCCGTCACATGAAAACGTTGTCTGCTTCTTCTATCAGAAAAAAACTGGACGAGGTGGAGCGAGAGCACGAGAAGAGTAGAGAGGAAGAGGAGAGGCTGCACAAAGAGGTAGGAGATCCAAATGTCCTGTAATTGCAAGGTCCCTGGTTCGATCCCCATGTAGGTCCGCCCTGCTGAAGTGTCCTTGAGCAAGACACCGAATCTTTACCAGCTCCATGGTGCTGCTCCTAGCTACATGTCATACTCGATTGTTGCCAGGTGGCTCCATCTCACCGTACAGTTGACAACTTTCTGAGTACAGATGGTTTAGCTACTCCCTCTCAATGTCCAGAACTCTAAATATCGTGAGGAGGTTCTGGATCTGAGCAGCAGGAACCTGCAGCTGAGCTACGATAATGCCGAGCTGAGCGCCTGTCTCCGCGGTGACCAGGAATCGGTCCGGATGCTGACGGAACGCCTGGCGCTGGTCTCCAGGGAGCAGGAGGAGGGTGGAGCTACGGTGAGAAGACTGACAGTTCAGGAATTACAGCACCCAGTTCTTCATGCTGTAACTTTAAGTAATGTCAAGCATGTAGGAGGAGGAGGGAGCAGCTATGGAGAAGCCAAACAGATTCTAGCTTTTTGGAAAAACTGTCAAGAGATTTTTAGAGTATTTTTTTTAGTTACTTTAAGGCAATTTGTGCTTTGCTATTTGTGCTTTATTAGGCAGTGCACAGTGGGGAGAGACAGAAAAGGACTGGTGAAGGACAGGATGACATGTAACACTGGTAGATTTAAAGCTCAAAGTGGGAACCAGACCATTGTGAAGCACCAGGATGCCCAAGACAACACGGCTACAACACTAACTTAACTTTCATCCACCTCACAGTTATAACTTCAGCTCAGGGCAGAGCACAGTAGAATGAATCCAATCTGCAAAATCGGGTTGTCTACTTATTCCAGGTATGGATCTGGATGTCTAAATGGACGCTGTTTCAAAATGCTCTAGATCAGTTTTGGAAACAAGAATAACCTAAAGTTCATTGTTCAGTATCTCTAAAATCTCTAAAACCTAGGATCCAGTCAGTTTTCTATCCTACCAGCTAGTTACCTGTATTCACCTGGTGTCCAGGGCTAATCCAATCCCTGGTTAGACAGCTAGACTGAAAGCTACCTGGCAGAATGGAAAACCAGTAGGACTCTGGGCCCAGAGATCAGGATGTAAGGACCACTGTCCATAGGTATGAATAGTTATGTTTCCATACCAGTAACCTGGATACTGGCTAATCTGTTCCCATGAATAAACCAGTGAACAGAATGTTCTCCCTGGTGCTAACTCCCTCTTTGAGAGAGGGAGTTAGCATGTGGAGAGGCTGACTCCCTGAAAGCTGTGCTGGTCGTACAGGTGAGGCAGCTGCAGGAGGCGGTGGTCCAGCAGGAAAGGAAGAAGCTGCAGCAGCAGGAAGGATGGCAGCAGGAGAGGCAGCGGCTGGAGAGAGAACTGACCTCCTGCAGGGAGAAGGTAGAAAGCCCAAGATCTTACAGTCCTAGAAGGTAGGAGTTCCAAGATCTTATAGTCCTAGAAGGTAGGAGGTCCAAGATCTTACAGTCCTAGAAGGTAGAGGCCCAAGACCTGCTCAGAGAAGATCTTAATGTACAGACGAGTCAGCAGGATGGTGTAGTGAGAGGGTTCAAACCCCAATGAATCCCTACCAGCTCCAGACCCTCTGACCTCCCTGTGGACAGGGCAAGAGAAAAGACCATTTCAATAGAGGAGCACTATATTATTTTTATTTTTTTAAATGTATTTTAGTGCAGGTAATTATCTACCAGAGCGTTGTCCAGCTCCATTATCTGTTATAAGTTTGTATAAAAAACCTTGAATAGGTTTTATCCCTAAAACTTTCCGTCATTGGTCATCTTGTCCTTCACTCCCATCCATTATTAGTAAACTATATCATAAGAAATCACAGAAATCATCTTTTAAATAACTACTGATGTTCTATGCTATTCAAGACAGGCTTTTCTATAATTTGTATCTATTTTTTATTCTTTAATTCATGTCTAGGTAGAAATTGCCTCAGCCAGCTAGTGGAGCAGGTAGGTAGGGGTTCAGTCTCTTGCTCAAGGGCACTCAAGGGCAGGTCTCTTGGTTGGGGGATGACCTCACTGACCACTACACCATCCTGCTGCCCTTCTTTCAAGCTTCTGTTCAGTATTGTTTCGTGGTCTGTGGTAAAATTCCGGTGTTTTGCGTCTCAGCTGGGCCAGCTGTCTGAGGTGGAGGCGGAGCTAAGCAGCATGACACTGAAGCAGCAGTGGCTGGAGGAAGACAAGGCCCAGCGGCTGAGGGATGCCGACGAGAGGAACCACAAGGTTTGGATGCTGATGTCTGGCTGGGGAATCGGGATTAGAGAGGGGAAATATAACGGCAAATAAATGTACAGTTGAAGGGGGAATAATTCAGATTCTACTGGCGCAGACCACAAACAGACCATAATCTATCTGTGGGGGTTGATGGGGTTGGTGATCAATACCAATGACTCGCTGGGGTTTATCACACTCTGTTTATCAGGTATTTTGCAATAGCTTCCAACATGACTCAGCCAATCAGAAGCAAGGACTGAGACTGTTATTATTGTTACATTATGTGTTATAAATAATTCCATTATTAATAAAGTTTTTGGAACATTCATTTCCAATGGAGATTTCTGTTTTCTTAATATTCACTATTATTGTGTGTGTGGTCCCTGACCTCTGACCTTTAGATGGAGAAGCTGCAGGAGTCTCTGTTCTCTCTGGAGTCGGAGACGGAGCTACTTCGCTCTCAACTCCATGCTGTCAATCAGGAGAAGACTGGCCACACCCAGGAAGTAGCGGGCCTGCAGCGGAAGTTACAGGAAGCCCTGGACAAGGTTGGGTCAAGAGGTTACAGGAGAAAGTCGATCAGACATCACTACTAATAAACTAGTTTCTACCGCTGGGCCTAATAGAGCTAACCAGGGCCTACTGGTTAACTACCAATAAACTAGTTTCTACCGCTGGGCCTAATGGAGCTAACCAGGGCCTACTGGTTAACTACCAATAAACTAGTTTCTACCGCTGGGCCTAATGGAGCTAACCAGGGCCTACTGGTTAACTACCAATAAACTAGTTTCTACCGCTGGGCCTAATGGAGCTAACTGCTGCCTGCTGATCAGGTTTATCCTTCTTGTAAAGATCAATAAAGTTCATCTCATCCAGATTGTCCATGGTGTGTGGACATCATTATGTCATTTATTAAGTCATCAGCAGCGTAAATGAAATGGACAACATGTCTTATGTGTTATGCTGGGCTGGTTGCCAGGTTGAGGAGCTGGAGGCCAGCGTTAGGAGGCTGAACATGGAGAAGGAGGAGTTCCGTCAGATGCAGGAGGAGCAGGAGGAGCAGGCCTCCACGACTCTGCAGGACGAGTGTCAGAAATTGAGACTCCAGAACCAGGAACTCTTCAACAAGGTGAGGAGCAGCCAGCCTCAGGGTTCATTCTGACACACCAATCAGTGTTAAAGGTGACTGTTTGTGTTCTTCTCAGCTGTCCGAGCTGCAGGTCCAGGGTTTGGAGGTCCAGCGGTTGACCCAGGAGTGTCACAACCTGAAAGCCAAACAGAACCAGCTGGAGACGGCCAGGACGCAGGCCCAGGACCAGGTCAGGACCTTCAGCTTCCAGGATGATCTGCTGGAGCCATAGTCTAACCCTTGTGCCATAGTCTAGAATGAACGTTTATGTAGAAATTTGAGGGAACATTTTCTCTATCATCATGATTCAGAGTCACAGGAATATTTGTTTCATCTATTATCAGGCTGCTGTGACCTCTGACCCCCTTAATGTTGGTAGTCTGGGAATTGAAGCTGATTCTACTGTTCATTTTGTACTTTTGTACAGCTGATGTGTATCAGTGAGCATGTTGTAGATCATTGGGAGACTGATCTTGGATCGTCAGTTCAGTCTGGATTTATTCATGTTCACATTGAATTCTTTGTCCTCAAGAACATGTCCATTCTGTTTTGGGTGGATTTTCCCATTAAAGTTTGTATACTTAGCAATATATTATCACTAGCAGCAGATACTTAATGTTAAAACTAGAAGGTGTTTGCAGTGCTGCAATCCCAACTCAACTCCAGTAGATAGGACAGGTGGAGATCAGGCTTGTTTCTGTGTCTTCCTCCCTGAAGCTCCTCCCCTCCCCTCGTCTCAGCTTGACTTCTTGGTTTTCTCCATGCAGGCGTTGAGGGCGGACACAGCGCGGAGCCTGGCC
>OOFE01015085.1:0-15137 GCA_900323365.1 Monocentris japonica | reverse complement strand
CAATCATGTGGTTTCCGGAAAATCACTACAATATTATGGTGCTTGTGTGGTATTTATTGAGTTCATAGGATCTTTTCATAGTTTAGTTTATGGTATTTCTATAATACTCCTATCAGGACTCATAGTTTTGCTGTGATATTTCCATAGTATCCTTCTAAAATGTATTAGTTCTGTTGCTGATTAGTTTATAAAAGGCTAAATATTTCAGTTGAAACAGTCTCCATACTCCCTTTCCTGGTAGGGACCTATAAACCAATTCCAGTGCTATGCTAGATTGATTCAAAATCCAATTAAAGCATTCTACCTTGCCTTGAGAGCAAGTTCCTGTATGGACTGTTCTATAGTCTAGTCTTGTTGCATGGAACAAGAAGCAGCGAGTTGAGAATTGGTGTGTGTTGTTTCCTTTTGTTATCTCTATTACGCCTTCATACTGATGTTCTGCAGATGCACAGCCAATTCACAAGAAGGAGGACATTCATTCCACAGGAATAGGAAGCAGCATTTATGCAACGCAGCATGCACCCAGCCCTGGCCCACACAACACCTGCCTCTGTACGGTTGAGCTGTCATAGCCGTTGCACCACAAGTACACCTGCCACTGAGCTAATGGGCTGAAACGATGCAAAGCAGAACGTTTCAGTTCTGACTGTGGCGAAGCATAAGTTAAGCTAAAGGGTCATGCTTTTCCAGAATTGGCAAGAGACTCCAGTCACGCAAAGGATGCATCTTGGGAAGTCCAGGCATTTTTCCCCAGACATTAGATCTGTTTGTCTTTTTCAAGCTGGATTCAAACGGTTGCAGTTTTGGTCTGGTGGTCCCTGGGGGACCTTGATGGAGTTCCAGTGTGTCCCCAGTGGAGTGGCTTGATTTCAGTGTTGTTTCATCTGCTAGAAGTTGGCAGCACAGTGACAGAGAAAATGACAGAATACATCAGATTGTCTGTTCTGATCATAGGTTTCACTCTCAGCACTGTTGTCTCCCCATCAACACAGACCGGACATGCATTTCTGCTTCAGATAATATCCAATAGCAATCTTGTCAGAATGGGGTGCCTGCCCAATTGTGGGTATGTATATATATATAATGTTCCCTGATATTAAAAGTTTGGAAACCCCTGGGCTGTTTGTTATCTAGTCTAGTGTGGGAATCATGTCATGCCATCTCTTCCCTCCTGGGAATTTCCTTCTGCGAATGTATTTGTCCTCAGCTGTTGTGCTGCAACATGCCCAGAGACTGCTGTGCTTCTGTCCTCTAATTTAGCAACCTATCTCAATAACCGTAGTGTGAAAGTGCTGGCCAGGCTGTTGGGATTTTATCCTGCACTGTCATGCCAACCCACGTTTCACACTGTCTGGCACATCATCTCAGAGCATTTGATTGGACGCACAGGAAATGCTTTGAAAGCCAAAGTCTCATGAACCCTAAAAGGATTTTTTGTGGATAAATTTTTTTTCAGAGAGCAGTTTGTGGTGACCTTTTACATTCATTGTTGCGTCTCAAAAGCTCATTTCTCACTGTGTTACTCGAGTACTGTTCCAGGAGGGGCCAAAATATGATTACTCATATTGTCTGGCTAGTTATGTGTGTCAGGCCACTGTATCTTCCTCAGTTCCAGCAGCCAGGATTTTATAGGCTAACTATTTTGGCTGGCCCAATGTTACACACGCACATATGTTTCATTTCACCCCTTGTTTTATTTTTGCACACATGTATGAACAACAGTGGGTCACGTCTTCAGGATTGTGTTGCTGAGGTATTTGCAGTAGTAGCTTCCTGCGGGTTTGGGCATGCAGGCTCTTGGAAAATAGTGCTATGTTTTAAGATGTCTCTGGAATAGTTAGGTACTTCCCTGAAAATATAGTTGAAGCCAAGGGCTCCAATACAAATGTTTCACCAGACTTCTTGGAAGAGAATTACCATCCTCTAGAGGCTTTCTTTGTTTCTTGAGGCATCAAAACGCTGTGCTATTTTCAGCCAAAGACGAAAACGAAAACCTAGAGAACAGGCTTTTGTTTGATGTGTCATCATCGTCATGAGAATGAGGGTGAAGTTTTGGTTGCTACATTGGCTGGCTAGGACACACACACATGCTACTGAAAGTGACTCACTCTCCTACACATTAGTAGCAGTCAACTGATTTGTGTCCTGCTGGGATGATGGCTGTGTCCACTCAGCCATGCTCACCGTTTGTCCTTGCACATCATCAGTGCTGATGAAACAAGACATGTCTTCCACCTTTTGAAGTGCTCTGGTAATGTATGAAATGTGTCAGGATGCCATTTCATTGCTGCCATCAAAGGTCTCGATTTAGATCGTCAAGTCAGCTTGCCCACTTTTGCCTCCAAAGCTACAGATGCACTCTCTGACTGCTTTCTCCCCTGTGGTCCTTTCATGCTAAATCCTATCTGGTCCACCAGTAGCAGCATGGGATTAGTCAGCAGTCTAGTTTGTTGAAATAGATAGGGTTCATTTGTGGAACTCACTTTGTCTCACATGGCAAAAGGCAAAATAACTTGAATTCCATAGTTGAATGAATTCTGAATTATTAGAGTTGCGCTTTGTTTTAAAAAGTTTAAATTCAGACATGCAACACGTTTAGGACTCGTCATTGATGCAAGATGTTTTTGCGATCAAAAATGAATTGCCCAATATTAAATAGCTAATGGTTTAGTGCACTCATGCAGAAGGATGCACATTTTCACATACAGACTTGTTCTCATCTTACTCGTCTGACTCACACTGTTAGCGTGGGCAAGTCCCACGCTAACAGTCCCACGCTATTAGTTGTTGCACTTCATGCAGTTGTCCACACAATTGGTGACTGAGTCAGACATGAAGTCCATGACACTGTGTGAAGACACTCCACTTTCTGCACATCACTTGTCCACTCAGTCTGACTTTGCTCTTACTGTAGCTTCTCTTAGTGAAATAATTACAGTGCCCACTACTATTCATCCCTTGTTCTGCCTCACTTTAATGCCTTCAAAGATTAATCACACTATTGCCTGTAGGCATGTGAGTAATTCTGTAGGCATGTGCGACATTAGCTTTGATAGTGTGTGGATGGCACTGTAAATATGGTCATTCTGTTGTCGTGTATTGAGTATCCTGCTGAAAGGGAGAGACATTTATGGTTACCCCTTAACAGCACACATCCCAATTATAAAGATATGTAAGATGTAAGATGTAAGATGTGTATGAATGCATGTCATATAGGATGATGAAAGGTAGCCTATTGCTTGCACTTCCTACTTCCACAAGGAATTCATTTCTTTATCTGAAACTGAATGGATGACATTAATTAAGATATGGTTGGATTTGAGTGAAGAGATTCCAAAACAGAAGCAGTGTCTTGCGCTAATTTAAAGATGTTACCTAAACATTTCAATATACAGAAAGTGAACACAATTTTAGGTATACAACAGCCAACATTGCCTGGAGTTAAAGAATCTGTTCTCAAGAGCACAGCTCTACTAAGCAGATTCTTGGTGACGTGCGTGGTTGCCTTGATTTCTCATCGAGCATTTTGAGCATTTTAAACATTGTTACAGTTTTGTATGTTTCCCCTTTCTAGTCTCTACCCAGAACATGGTGGATGGTCATAAGAGGAGGTGATGTGGCAGTCATCTGAAGGCCAGTTCCTCATTTCTCCTCAAAGAGTTTCAGAATAAGGTCCAACGACAGTTCAACAACGGCACCAACCGCAACAGCAATCATTTCTGCTGCGGATTGTGTCACCATACGGATAAGAACAATGTACTGATATTAGAGACACAATACTCTTGAATTAGCAGACCCGGATTGCTGATTTCTGTGGTTGAAAACACCCTGTTTGAATAAGCAACAGCTTCCTCAAGACTGAAAGGCAGCGGGTTATTGTGCAAGATTGTCTAAAGTGTCGCCCATTGCAATGCAGAAAGCCAGAAATGCCAAGTCACGTTGAATAATAACCCACTAACTTAAGGTCCGTATTGCTCTTATAATGTTGTTATTGGCACCTGCCATTTTCATTTGAAAAGTCACCTAGAGACTCAAAAATGATTTTAATAATTTTTAATTAATTAGACCCTTTTGTTACTACTGGTATCCATGGTAACATGCAGCTGCAAGTTAGTGGGCCCACGCAACATTGCATCATATTGCAAGAACAAGCGTGTGGTAAGGTGTGTCTGACACTGAACACCTACAAATTCTCAAACATTTGAAAATTAGAAATTGTAAGTGGGTGTTATTTGGTACCAAATAACCATTATTTCTCTCATTCATTATTTATATATTATTTATTTATCTGTTCACCTACATCACTCCCTTTAAGGGAAACACGGGACAAATTTATTTACCAACCAATTAGTCATGAAGCTCAAGTTTTGAGTGGAATGCAATTGGGCAAAATAATAGATTAAACTCTTAGGCTTTGACGACATAGGAAGCGGTTTGAATGTGTCTGCTCCTTTTTCTCAGTTATTTTCAATGGTTTGGTCACGGCAACTGTCCCTGCTCTATTCTAAGACTGTCAAGTGCCCACAATTTCACAATCAATTTCAGAATCTGCCCCTCATCCACTTCTTCAAGACCAAGCAGAGCAATCTCTAACTTTCTTATGTCCTTTAAAAAAAAAAAAAAAAAGCCCTTTTGTGTTGAGAATGAAATAACGCTCCTTGCTCTCTCTGTTACTAGTGACACTCACAGCTGCGCCTTTACAAATGATCACAGCCTTACTCCTTACTTACCTGCTGTATATACATGTGGATTTGTGTATTGATTAGGATTATTGACAAATTCAGTGTGCTGTTAGCTGTTTATTTTCCTAGCACTTCGTTGTCGTATGACTATTCTAGGGCCACAGGACTATTGACAGCAAGCTGTGGCTCTGACCTTTGCAGTCGTCACTGTTGTTCGCTTGTGATGTTGATGTCTGCTCAATTTAGGCCCACTACACACTCGGGATACAGCAACAACTGCTGTGGAGGCGCACAGTGTGAATTCTCTCTTGTTCTTCTGCCTAAGATGTGAGAGGGAATGCCTAAAATACATCACCACAGAAATTGTGGTGCATTTGAAGTGAGCATGTTTGATGGCTCAAAGAGGGTATGAAAGCTTTAGCTCTATCCTAGCCTCCCTGGCAGAACCATGTCTGCCACCAGAAACTACAGTAATGGTTTCTTGTAGATTCAAATCCAATAAGATGACTGGTCATGGTGGATTTACAATGACTTTTTCACTCACAACCAAATTTGATCAGTTGTCAAAGCATACAACTACAATTCAGCTCATGTAATGTAAACTTGATGTAGCGACGTCTAGTAAGCCGTCCTCATTTTGCATGTTTGTTTAGTGCTGCCTATACCTTATGAGTTGAGTGTGCTTGGTCCAAATGCAGCAGGTCAAATGCTGTGCGGAGTGTGTCACAGGACATGAAACATGATAACTCCCCCACCCCTTCCTGTGGGTTATGTATGGGAGTGGTAACCTAAAGGCTATCAGTAGTGTATCTGTAGCCTGTTTAGAGGTGCAAGGAAACTGAATACAGAATACATGACTGTGAGCACAAACACATTGATATGCACCCAGGGCAGGGCTCTCACATGGGAAGAGGCTGAACCATGGTGACACTCTCTGAGGAACACATAATTGTACCTGTGGAGGTGGCTCATACACACACACACACACACACACACAAAGTCCCATTCCTGCAACGCTGGTTAATGGTCTGTAGTGGATGAGCCAGTGACGTATCGGGACCCAGAGAGACAAATGCATGCAGGCGGACACTTGGCGGAAATGGCCGTTTTCCATGTCACATGTTGAGATTAATAAAGGATGATGTAATTCTGGACAGGCCTCCTCTTTGCTCTGACAAATGTGTGACTCACTGGGGATGCATAACTGGAATGAGTGAGTTGGCTCTGAGGTTTGGTCCCTGCCTCATGTTATCCGAAGCTGTTAAAGACCTGGGCCAAAACATGTAACGGCCCCTGAAAACTCGTGAGTCATTTTTAAAATTAAGTTTTGCACATTGTACCTATATAACGTTAGAACATGATACAGTACACAGACCATTAATGATTAGGCATGTTCAGTGTTTGTTGAGCAAGCATGCCCTC
Organism: Monocentris japonica; assembly: GCA_900323365.1. NCBI lineage: Eukaryota > Metazoa > Chordata > Actinopteri > Trachichthyiformes > Monocentridae > Monocentris > Monocentris japonica. The sequence continues at coordinate 9,033 of OOFE01015085.1, read as the reverse complement.
ATACCACCTTACTTGCTAAGCCAACGTCTTTGAAACTTGAAAATCACCTATAATTATCAAGCTACAGTTTGGTGTCATGCAGAGATTGATCCCTGCAATCATTTATAATTTGTTTGCTATGTATGGCGGGGAAAACAATTGTGACACACGATTGATAACACCCTGACCCACTCATATTCAAGGTGTTGCAACAGACTTTGTTTAAATGTCATGAACTAACTTGACCTTTGTAGGGAAGCCCTTTTCTCATCAACAAGATGATTCACAATCTGGGAAACAGCGCTCTGGTAATCAAACAAATCATGCTACATTGTACTGAAGTAGCTGTACAGTAGCTGTACAGTATGCTCAGTACCAGACCCAGGTTTTTGTTTTTTTTTCCTTGAGAAAAAGATTTGCTTGGCTCTTTGCTTGGCACCCCAATATTGTTTTGAAATATGTATAACTTCAGGGTTTATTATTTATATATTTTCTTGTATTGGTAAATGATACTTAAAAGCTATTGTGGCCAGTTGAAATGTTTTCCCGCTCTCTCTGCTTAGTGCCTCCCACAGGTTTCTATCAGTCAGCATGTCTGTTCTCTTCCCTCTTGAGAATGCCAAATCAAAACCGTCTCTAATCCATCCCATTTGTTTTTCTATGTGGATCCTAACAACAGTCAATCCACATTGATAGACTGTGGTCAGCGGCAGTCTGTCTTCCACTTGAGCGCTCTGTCCATTAGCCAAATTCCTGGCTATTTCATTATCTGAGTGGGTGGGTGTGTGCAACAGCCCAATGGGACCACATCAGAGCCTCCTCCCCCTATCCACTATTCTGCTAAACCACAGGCTAGATTGTCAATAGCCGCTCCCTTCCCCAAGAGGGACGAATCAGGTGTTAGGCACAGGCTAAAAATATTTACCTCACACAATTGAAAACACTATTGGCGTATTTGAAAAGTATATCCTGGTCAAATCACCTCTACTGGCAAAAATAAATTGTAGACATGCTGTTTTAAGGGGAAAGTGAGTGACATGGACAATAAGTAAAGCCCTGTCTAGCCCTGCCTTGGCTCTGTAGTGGAAACTAGGCTATCAACTGAGCTGGTGTCAAATTTCCCTGCTGCTGCCGTTCCTGCCGCTACCACCCAGGGCCTTACATTGATTTTTATTAACCGCAACTCCAAAACAACCTCAAGGCTTCAAGACCATGACAATATAATGGACGTGCGGGCCAAGCTTGTGAAATTGTAGGTATCATGCTGCAGTGCCTTACTCAAAGTAATGCTATGAAAGGTATTGAGCTCTGAGAATAGACTGGCCGGTTGCTCCACTGTTGACTGTGATTGGTGAAGACTGGAAGACGGCGATACGTTACCTTGACCATGTTGTACTGACACTAAGCAGAGTTATTTTTTAGGCATTTACCTGATGCTTGTATCCAGAGTTCCCTAAAATGATTGCAATAGTAGAATAAGCCTAAATTTCTACCTCACCAACATAGTGAGGAGTGCAAGGGTCACACCAGAAAGTGCTTAGAGTGCAAGCAGAGGACAAAGATATGGATTATTTACCAAGTAGTATTGAACAGCTGGCGAATTGCTCTTTCATTATCAGTCCAGTAATGCATGTTGGGTACTGTAGTTTTCATTCCTGATCTTGAGTCAGTAAACTAAGATATTTTTTATTATTTTTAACTTCCCTTGAATTATTTTAAGGTCTTTGGGTTAGACACCCTTATTTTTTTAATCCTTGTCTAGTTTGTAGTTAGCATTCTATTGTTGCCATTTAAACTTGATTGTTTGAAGGCTGTTGGCAATGATAGAAATTCATGATTGTTGATTTAATTTTACTGTTCGTACTGACAGTAAGTCACGCTGGAAAAGTGCACCTTCTAAAAGCCTGAAGTGTAAACGGAAATGCATTAATCCCATTAATCCTTAAATCAATGACCAGGGCCCTGACTAGCTGGACAAGGTTGCTGTCCTTAATAGAACAACATTCCTCATCTAAGTGAAAGCAAAGCCTTTTAAGGATCACTTAAGAAATTGCCTATAAAGGTAATTAAAATTATTGGGAAGGTGGCAAGGATTGGTGTTTTTTTATTTATTATTAGATTGGCAAGGGAAGGGAGCCAACCGCTGCCTGCTTGTTTGGATAGATGGTCAGTTGTCTCCTCTTGTAGTTGTTATTTTTGTTGCAGAGGAGAGGGGTGGGCCCCATCGTTGCACCCACTGGTCACCACTAACATGTAGAATGAGACTTAAGCCATGAACACTGTTTGGTTTCTAAAGCTGAGTATTGTGTTGTAGTATTTTACACAGGTACCCCCCACCCTAAAACAGCAGCAAAAACAATAATAAAAGACAGAACAAAATAAAAAACAGTAATAACATTTACACGGTCTTACTTATAGCATACATCTTGTGATGGTACTTGCTGGAGGTTGGGCATACAGTATCTTGATCCAGTAAATAAATATTTTCCCAAAGCCAAAGTGTTCTAAGGTGTCGTGCATGTGCAACCCCTCAATCTGGTTAAATGGTATTTCCATCTGGCCCTAGTGACCCTGTCCACTGATAGCTGCAGTTTTTTCCTCTCAGCTTTGCTCAAAGACAAAGATACATGCCGTAGCAGCGTTTTTGAGTTCATTTTTAGCTTTGTAATTCTTTGTGGAGCTCCTCACTGGCTGATTGCTAATTCTCCCCTGTTATAAAATACTTAATACTGGGGTAACCCTACAAACATTCCTACAGTAATCCTACAGCTGCTATAGGATTACTGCAGAAAAATATCATTACAATATTAGAGAATAGAATATTAACATATATGTCACATAAGGATCCTAAAATACCTTTTCATAAGGAAAAAGTACTTTAATTTGAGATGTTTGGAAATCCTAGATTACAAGTGATCAAAAATACTATTAGCATTTTGAGTTTTTCATCACCTCTATAAGTTCCTCTTTACAGACGTAGTTTTTTCTTGCAGCCACTCCTTCTTGGGCCTCAGCTGTTAAATGTCGATAAGCTAATAGAATATCACTTGGTTTGGTTATGAGCTACATGATGAATCTCTCCATCCCTTTCTAAATCAGGGCTATTGTCTTATTCGAGTCCAAGACAATTCCAAGACCAGGTTCAGTGGAGTTTGAGTCAAGATGAGGTTCAAAGGCGGTCGAGACCAAGTCTAGACCAGAGCAAAATCGAGTCCTATTCAAGACGAAGACCAAAGTAGGCAATAATTTACATTTCTTTCCAAATGAAATAATGCTTAAGGAGTTTGTCAATGATGCACAGAGATGTAGAGCTATCTGCAGGAGCTCTGTGCTATACCTTTAACTAATCAGTGCATAGTAACTAATTTTGAGTTTGAGACCATTGCTTAAATTGTTTTTAGTGCCGTGGAGAAAATAAACCAAATATCAATAAGATCATCTATGTTTTATATTTTAGATAGGCAGGAAAACGTACACTTCTTTTGCGTACTAAAAATGTACCACAAATTTTGATCAACAGTTTTAATTAATAAGATTTTTTCATCTCCAGAAGTCTGAGAGGATGGCATCACAGGAGGGGAAGGAGCCGCCTCCAAAGGGCAGCCAATCAGACAGCCGTCTGAAGAGCAAGAAGCCCCCCAGCCTAGTCATAGTCATCCCTCCCCCTGAGGATCAGCGAGGGACAACTTCCCATGAGCCTGCGAAACAGGTAGCCTGAGCCTGCCCTTCACCCTCGGGCCTCATTATAACTTCCTCTGGGCTGAAGAGGATGTGTCATCACATCAGCTCCACTTCCACTCCTAGTACTGGTGTGAATAGACATCACCATGCTGACTGCACCCTTGCTTGCAGAGCGGTTGTCCATGGGTGTGGAGTTAATACAAAATCTGGAAAGATAGGGTATCTCAGCCTTCAGTCTTTATGACAACTCTGGAGTCAATCATAGACATCCAACCTCCTAAAGAGCAATGAAAAATGATGCTGATCTTGAATGAGGGAAATGTCTGCTCGCTGTCTTTTTGCTGCCAATACTGAGGATGACAATAAATAAATCTCCTTTCCCTTTTAAACGGGTAGGCTGACGTTTAGCATGACCCTAACATCACAACCTTGTTAAAAGGGTAATTCTTGGCCTTTGTTCAGAAAGAGGGAACCTTGAAAGATGGTGGCTTTTTCTTTCACCCCTCCAAGGCTTTCGAATGGTGGCCATTTTGTGCCCTTTCAAAAAACACTTAGTTCGACTCACTAGGGGATGCAAAACAGTCCACACTAGAGGTGAAGTCTGGAAGGCATCTTAGGTCGATCAGAGGGCACACGATTCACATACCCTCCTCTTGAACTACACCAAACTAACTTCCTCTTGTAAAAAACATATAAACTCATGCTTTTTTTATACATTGAAATACCACCTCTAAAAATACCTCTAGACTACATGGTGTTGAGTATGTGAACTGTAGTACATTTCCCCCTTAGCCCACTTTTGATAAATGCACAGCATATAGATCCACATCATTTTGACAGACATTTCATAAACAGAACTGTGAGCAATTGCAGACTGCTACATTTTCATTAAACAGATCCTCCAGATACCTAAACACACATTGTATGTTTGTCAAGACAGTGCAGTTGGCAAGGCGCTTATTCTTTTCCATCATAGAGCCCTACTAGCACCAGAGTTCAAAGCCTGTTAGGAGGTACCATTGTCTCTCCTCTGTGCTTTACATGCCATTTGCTTGGGCCGGGTGGCATTTGGGACAGCTGTTTATCAGTTTGTGGGCACAAGGCCATACATTTCCCCCAAGTGGGCCCCGTGCTCAGACTGCAAACACTGGCAGTTCAACGGCACGGTAGTCAAAGTTTTATTGAGCATGATTAAGTTAACTTGAGCAAGAGCAAGTGTAATATTTTCTGCATTAAGAAATACATATTCAGACATAGTACAAACAACCCCAGGCACCTACTGTAGCTCTGTCATTATAAAAGAGAAAAGAAGAAGCAGAAAGAGGGCCCACACCCAGGCTACTAACAGTAGTGTTTCACCATGTGGAACAACCACATATAAATACTAATCAGCTTGGCTAAGCTTGACTGTCGCCAGGGAGCAGATACAATCTTGCCTACATCAAGTAATCTAGTAAATATTTGAATAGGTACATGTGCATTTCAAGGCATGTACCTCTGCCAATACTCATTGAATTTCCCTTCTTTGCTATCTTTAATGTCTAACTTACCAGAGAGTTCTCACGCTAGGCTGAATGAAACCAGCCACATTATTCTTATTCTGCTAGCATTGCAATGCAGCATTAAAAATACAACAGAAAAATCAAATGGAAAATACTTTCAAATCCGGCCTCTAGCGAATGCAGCACAGACAGAGGGAATAGTGCACAGTAGTCAAGTTAAGTGAACTGAATAGAATTGTCATTCAATAAAATAATATTTTTGGTCTCAGTAGTTGCCTCTTGTTCTCCTTGGGTCTGTTGGGCCTTCTAACCTTCAGCACAAACCCCTCAAACAAACTGCTTATTTAGCTGAAATGAACTGCTCCATCAGGCTTGAAGCTTTCCCACAACCACTGCCTGTCATCACCATAAACTAAGAACGAATCCGGTGTGTATGGTTGTTTGTGTGTGTGTATATATGTGTGTGTGTGTGCACATCCTCTCCATACCCACAGACAAATCTTTTAGTATAACTTGCATCATCGGTGGCTGCCATTTGTGTGCATACTACATTATTCATAACGGTATGTGTGGAGAGAGTGTTTCCACCAAGCACCGGCTCTCCACCTGCGCCACCCTAAAAGAGAATTTACCGATGCTTTACTGACGATAGCAGCTCCAGAAAGTGTTGCTTGGCTCCCTTGTGTCAAGTTTAAGGAGAGACTTGCTCATGTGCATAAATCTTGGCGAAACGTTTCCAAGACCATATAATGTATACGTGTGAATTCTGTTTTAGGGTGGATTTTCCCTGCTAAAGCCCCTATGGTGGCAGACAGGCAAGCAGAGTACCCCCTACCCTCTACCGGCTTAACCCACAGCCTGAACATATGGCTCACTTACAGCTTGCTTAGAGCCCCATTAAGTCTTTGAAATGACAAGGCAATTAGCCCCGCCAACTGCAGAGTCACTGCAGGGTAAAATTATGGACTCTCAGTGGAATCGCTGCTCCTTGCATAATGGAATAAGACAACTGGCAATGATTGTTTAGCCTGCAGGTTATAATAAACAGCATGTACAAGTAGGTGTGCAAGGGAACTGGGATAAAGAGAGCTATTGCTTTGAGTTGTCCTTCCAGCAACAGCCGACGGTACAACATATTGACTGAACACAATCATGTCAATGTCAAGTGTATGCATTATCCAAATAGTACCATCATTTATTACTGTTTTTTTTTTTTGTTACCATTGACCCTGAGTTCTGTAGCCATTACAGTAATTACTTAATGAATCACTTTGATTGGGTAGTAATTTCTTTTGTTGTGTTCTGTCAAGCCTCTGCATCCATTTCTACGGTTCTGAGGGTCCTGCAGTAATCAATCCTGCTTTATTCTGCTTCTTCTCCATAGGAATACCCAATCAATTCTTGTAGTAGTCTTTTAACTGTACAGTATGTTCATTTCTAGTCCTACAATTTTACAGTGAATACCAGTAAAATGATTTATATTCTCCTGTGCTTAGCTGCTCCGTCCATCTCTGAAGAAAAGTGTGAGTGGGCAGGCAGCTAGTCCCATGTCAGAGGGCGTCAGCGGAGCCGGGGATGGGAGCTCCTGGGCCAGGGACAGGAGGGAAAGGTTTGGAAGACAAACTTCACTCTCGCAGAGCATCCGCAGGTAAGCTGGAGAGCGTAGTTTTTGCGGGCATGGGCATGCTTGAATTTTATGTGTGTGTGTGTGCATTTATGTGTATATGTGCACATGTACAGTGCATTCAGAAAGTATTCAGACCCCTTCACTTTTTTCACATTTTGTTATGTTGCAGCCTTTTGCTAAAATGGTTTAAATTCATTTTTTCCCTCATCAATCTACTCAATACCCCATAATGATGAAGTGAAAACAGAATTTTAGAAATGTTTGTAAATTTATTAAAAAGGAAAAACTGAAATATCACATTGACATAAGTATTCAGAACCTACACCTGAGATGTATGCTGAGATGGTTTGAGGATATGGGAATGGTGTGTGTATGGCAGGGGGTATTGTCAATGTTTGCGATGTATCCCACAATTCTTTGCTTTTTATGTGGAAGGCATCCCCTGCATGGCACCATGAATGGCAATCAATAAGTCTGATATTGATTTTTCTGAAGTGTAAAACTTCTGTGAGGAACATCAGCTGACTAGTAGTGTAACCATCCCTCAGTTAACTGAAGTAGTTCATAAACCATGAATTTGTTGACAGTCACAAAAGCATCTGTTCACAATGGTGCTTGACCCCACCTTGTTGTATACTGAGTCCCTCCTCTTCTCTCTCTCCTTCAAGGAGTACAGCCCAGTGGTTTGGGGTGGGGGAGGACTGTGAAACCAAGCAGCAGGTATGGCAGAGGAAGAGCCTGCGTCACTGCAGCCAGCGCTACGGCAAGCTCAAGGCCCAATATAGAGAGCCTGAGATGGCCACCAGCATAGACCAGGGCCTGGACTCACCAGCCACACACAGGATGCCCAAGGTATGCTGCTACTGTCACTGAGTACCTTTTAGCTACTCGCAGTAATCAAGCTAACGGTCCATATCCTGTTTAAGGTGTTATTCCACATAAGCTGTCTAAATCAAAACCTGACTCAAATAGTTATCAATTAAATGATCACGCCTGGTCATGTTCATCTAGAAAATGTTTCAGCATTTAATGTCACTAGGATTTCTGACAAGAATTAAATTAAATGTCAGATTCACTTCTGCCATTTAGACTACCTTTACCCAATATTCAGTGACCAAGCCTACATGAAAGAAGCTCATGGTGCACCATCATTACTGTCACAGATCTCGAACCAACGTTTAATCCACCAATATAAGAACAAGGTCTAAACAATATGTGTATGCCCCTATAAACATTTGATCAAACATTTTAGAACGTGAATCTAACTTTGTGACTACAGAAAGTTCAATGTCTGTCAATCATTTTGTCCATTTTATGGCCATACGTCGTTTTGCCCAAAATGAGGAACAGTAGTAATTCTGTCAAATTCCACTCTGTCCCACAACCAGCCATCTAACTGTAAACACTGAAGCTTTCTGTTGTTTCCCACATGCGTCTTCTCTCGTGAAGGAGAGAAATAAAAGGAAAGGTTTTTGAGGAAGTCTGCTTTGAGAGAGGGAAATCTCCGTCTGGCATGAATAATGTAGTGGAGGCAGAAGTGGAGCATCTGTGCCCCAGCTGAATAACTCCTCGACACACAGCTCTACCCGCTGTTTTGTGCTCTGTGCCGTTCCCTCGCTCTCTTTTTCTTTTTCTGTCTGGGGAAATAAATATTTTCCCGTCTTGTTATATTTTCTGTTTTCCTCCTATCCTTTATTTTTGCGTTGCCTTACTTTCACTGTATTTTTTTCTTTCTCCATTTCTCTCTCGCCGTCTCTGCTGTTGTGTCATGTCAGCTTATATGTACTCTGGAGGGTCACTGGTAAGAATTCACAACTAGCGGTTAGCGTTTTTTTTTTTTTTTTTTTCTCTCACACACACACACGCACACGTCAAGCATTTCTCTCTACATGTGTCAATGTCATCACCTCAGCGGGGTGAGTAGAGCTGTCATCTCTGTCATCAGTGTGGAGATGTTCTGCGTGAATGATGTTTCAGATTCAGTGATTAGAACAGATTTGTAGAGGTTCAGTGTGAGTACAATAAATGTGTCATCTCTCTCCGTCCTGTAGATTGTGGACCCCTTGGCACGGGGACGAGCCTTTCGCTACCCAGAAGAGATGGACAGTCGCCCACCCAAGACGCCCCACGCCACCCAGGGGGCTCCGGTCACCCCAGGGGTCACCTCCCTCTGCTCCTTCACCAGCCAGCGCTCCGGCTACAGCCGCTTCCCCAAACGCAAGAGGGAGTCCGTCGCCCGCATGA
>OOFE01015076.1:0-14107 GCA_900323365.1 Monocentris japonica | reverse complement strand
CCACCACCAACACTGCTGAAGTGCCCTTGAGCAAGGCACCTAACCCCCAACTGCTCCAGGCGCGCTGTCCAGTAGCTGCTGCCTGCGCTGTCCTCTGACCGGAAAAGTGCATGTGTGTGGGGTGATGTGTGTGTATCTAGTCAGAGGTAGGATGCAAAGAAAGAAATTCACTGCATGTGTACATGTGTTAGTGCCAAATAAAGTTGATTCATCAACCAGTTCTTCTTCAAGAAGGTTCTTCTTGTTGGATTATGAATTTTCTTTCTTGTATTCAATTCTGGGAGACACAAATTGAAATAATTATTCCCTAACAATAATTTTAGTTAACAGAGTTGGATCATTGTCAGACGATTCAATCACTATTTGGTAATTGCATTTCAAACCATTTTTAGAAAGCCTGTTATGTGGCCCATCTTGGAAACCAATTACGAAATATTTTACTCATGTATAGAATTAAAGGCAACATGAAGTAGGTTGAATACGTTCTTGTAGGTAATGAGAACATATTGATAATACAAATCAATACAGCATGATTTGGCAGCTAGATTAGTCCACTATTGACTTACTGCCTTCCAGAGGGGAGGGCGGAGTTCATAAAGTTTCTTTAAGCATGTCATGTCTTTCAAGACATGCTTTCAGAAATACTTGCCAAATTTCCACAACATATCTTCAAAAAGCGCTTGAAGTAGGTCGTGAAATTTCACTCCTATCAGGAAGCCCCACTTTCCTCCAAACAAACCAGAAACATAAAATGCATCACTTCCTGTGAACCAGAGGATCTTTCCCAGGAAAGACTTACCTGACACCGGGTGTTTAGAACAGCAGATGGAAACGCTTTCATGACCTAGCTAGAGTTTGAATCACTGTTGAGTTGTATCAATCAGTGATAGAGTGAACATGCACATTTATTTATATGAAATGCTGCCCATGCTGCCTAACCCTTAAACAACACCAGATTGGGAAATGCAAATCTCATTGCACTGGACCTTTTAAAGCTAGTGACTCGTTGCATTAGCCAACGTAAGATTGATATTGATTCTGATCAGTTGATCAATAGTTCTGCTGTTCTATATTCAGCAGTCTCTAATGTGACTCGCCAGTGTGTCTACATTACAACACAAGCATGAGAGTCTGAAGAGGGGATAATAAGGGGAATGGGAGCTAGTGTATGAGCATGTGTGTGTGTAGGTGTGTGTGCGTGTATGAGCACATGCAAGGTGCGGTCCACAGGACATGTGACCTCCCTTTCAATTTCTTCTCTGTCCTCCAGTCACCACTAGGCAGTGTAAGAGGGTTTCTACCTGTGTGATGGCTAAACCCAGAGCTGTCCCCAAGTGTTTCTCATGTAAGATGCATGCACTGTGTGTGTGTGAGTGTGTAATTATGTGTGTGTGTGTGTGTGTGCTTCCTGCCCTGCCTGGAGTTATTTTACCAACAAGCCAGTCGTCTGTGGGCTCTCCTGGAGGATGTAGTCCGAATCCTGACAAAAAAAAACGAAGTGTGGTAACAGTTACATAACCAGCTCGTTGACCCCGTTACCCTATAACCCAGCCCTGCGTACGCCAGGGACGCATTCCATTCATCTAAGCTGTTTCCTCGTCCCCGCTGTCCTTGTCAAGTGGAGGAGTAAAGGCAGGAGGGGAGGAAACAGCCCTCTGCCATGAAATGTGAAATTGCAGTGGCCCAGGCCAGCTGGCTTTGCCCAGAATCCCCACCTGGTTTGAAGATTTAGTTTCGGTGCCAGCTCGAAACTTTTGACATTTACTGTACAAAATGTCACACTATTCTTTCCATTTGGCATTTGCTGTTGAAAATGTCAAATGGGCAACCACTGCTTGTAAACCCAGGCGAGCCCATGGCACTGCTGCGTCGTCTTAACCATAGGGGTGGATGGACAGGGGTGGTGGTGGTGGGTCATGGGATACTGGATGCTGGTGAGAAGGGTGGCTTTTCAGGAAGGAGCTGTGTGTTTGCAGCTGTGGATACAAGTTGCCCGTACTCTCAGTCAAGATCGATGCAAGATCAGTTTCAGCCCAGTCTCACAAAAGTTGGAGAAATTAGTCTCAAAATGCCAGTAACATGCTCTGTGCATGGAAAGTGAGAGAAATAGGTTTCACCACCCGGAAAGGATTATGCAGAGGGGACACGACTAGAAACAGGCAGCATAGAACATGGAAATAGAGTGAGGGTGTATGCAGTGCCTAAGAGCGACCATGTCTACATAGACGGTAACATCTACACTATATAAATGTATCAAACATGTTTATATACCAACGATATAACTGTTTAGTTACAGTATTATTAACCCTAACCTTAACTGTTAGCTAACCTTTTCCTGTGACGAACATGTGAAAATGTGAAAGATTGTGTCCAATTTGTACTATTGTCACATAATCCTTTCATGGTGGAGGAATGTAATCTTCACATAATTCATCTCCACAATACATAACCGGTGTTTCAGAGTTTGTGCTCATTTCACCAAATTTTGTGAGACCGTGTTGTCAGTTTTGATGACAACCAATAACTGTCTGTGAATCGCTGGCAGAAGCAACTTTATCCTTGTAGTTTGTAGCTGTGTGCTGTGTGGTTGGAGGGTTATTCCAGCTCCCGGGATGCATCGGTAAGTACGAAGTGGTGTTGGGTGTGTGTTTGTGTATTGGGTACAAAGGAACAAAGCAGCTCGCTCCATTCATCTTTGAGTTTGAGTGTTAATCCAACTCCCATATCAGTCAGGTGTACACATGGAAATCAACCAGGAAAATGAAGCTGAGCACAAACACACTTTTTTTCTGTTGTTGCTGGCACTTTGATCCTGAGGAATATTTATTTTTCAACAGATTTTTTCTATTTTCTAGAGCACATAACAATATGCTAGTCTGTTTCGGAGTTTCAACAGTCTTATTACCAAGAAGTCAATTAAATTAATCACTTGAAAGTTGGTCTTACCCATGTCAAACTGTATTGAGGACTTTTCTGTGGGTCTTCCCCATCTCTCTCTGAAAGAGTTTGGGTTTGTATTTATTTATACCCCTTTTTGTTTTAATCCTCAATACAGGAGTATGGCCACAACCCACAGTAGAATATGGAATCACTGAGCTGCTTTGTATTGTCGCTAATGCCCAAACACAAGTTTAATCGGTGTATGCTGTGTGTGTGTGGGGTTGTGCGGAAGGTCTGGTGTCTGGTTGTGTCTGCTTCTGCCTACTCATCTTCAGTTTTCTTACTCTGCTCGCAAAGTGAAGGATAACTGAGAAGAAGCAAGAGAAAATCAAGTCACAAAGATGACAGGATTAGCAGGCGAAAAGTTTTCTTCCAAAATAAAATGTCCACCATATTAAAAAATTAATAAATTTAAAAAAGTAAAGTATATTGGAATAAAGTTACTGTCTGTGTTAAGACGTTTGCTTAGGAGATAAACATCTTGTGTGTAATCTCCACACTCCACTCTCCGGAGGTAACAGTGTGTGAAATAGATTTTCAGAAGGAAATCCCCCCTTATAATTTACACTGGGGACACAGTTGTGCAAATTCAATTCTTTATTATCCAACTGGGGGGAAATTCGGTTTGCAGTCGGGTAAAATACAAACCCATCAAACTAGTGTCTACAGTCAAATAAAAAAAATAATAATGCATTTTTGGACAATGGCCTACATGTCCCTTATTCCTGGGAATGTTTCCTTTAAAATGTTGCTCTGCGATCGATCTAATGACATTCTGGTTCTGAAGCCAGGTTTCATGGGAAATATGACAAGATAAGAGACTTTAATGAGCCCCGTTGGGAAATTGGATCATTGTATCGGCAAGAAGTTCTAAGCTATATAAAGTAGCATATAAATAAAAAAATAGCATATAAATAAGAATAGTGCAAAAAGGAGGACATTTGTACGTAACAATTTAACCACTGCAGTGTGAAAAAAAGGAATAAAAAATATGCATCGTGTAAAAATCTACAAAAAAAATTAATATATGGAGTATGAACTAAGCATAAATGATAAGAATATCAAATATATGCAATACATAACAAATTAAAAGATTAGAATATGATGAAGAACAAATATGTGGATTTACAGCTTATATACGCGTGCAGAATGTGCTTCGTGTTCACATTAGCAGGTCTGCAGAAGGCATCAGACATCAGAGCCCTCTCTCCTTTTAGAAAGATGATGGTTTTTGCTCTTTCATCACAGGTAGCAAAAACCCAAAACGTATGATATGAAACCAATCATACGAGGGACTGAAATCAGTTTTCTTTATGGTGGATGGAGAGCATCTCTGATGCAGACACAGCAGTCGCCAGCCCATCCCAGCCTCCATAACCTCTGTGTGTTTCTGAGTCTGTTTTTCTCCTCATGTTTCTATCTTTATCCCAGGCTACATCGAGGCAGCAGTCATTCCCGCAGGCGCCAGGAGAATCAAAGTTGTGGAGGACAAACCTTCCCACAGCTTTCTGGGTAATAATGCATCTCCTAATTGTACAGGGTGTCCAAAAAGTCTGGAATAACTGGGAAATCACTCACTCCTTCACAGAATGTACTCAAAATGACTGCCGATAACTTCCAGACATATTCCATATTCCAGACATACCATCATATCGGGATCGGTAGCTGCCACCAAATCCTACAAAATTCAAGTCAGGAGGCCGAGCACGGAAAACCAACAGCAAAATTTAGATGTTAAGAAAATAAAAGCATGTTTAAAAGCATGTGATAAGAGCAATAGACACAGTGAAAAGCCAATGACTACCTTTTTTAATTTTTTTTTTTATTTTGTTCATTAGGATTATATCAAAATCTGATACAAAAGTACAACATGTTCAATGTCACATTCTGCATAAAAAGACATAATGACATAAAAAATAAAAAAACATACACAAAAAAAAACAATAAAATGATGACAATATACAATAACGAAGAATAATACCCCAACAAAAGAAAAGTACAAAACCAAAACAAAAAACCAAACAAAAAGACAAGTAGGCAATATCATATGAGATGCATGAAACTCAGGAGGAAGTATGGTGGCTAACATCTGGGAAGTATTTTGACATCTTTGTTTTGTCCAGTGAGTGCGGTGTATGATTTTGCACTGCATTAGACCATGCCTGGCACAAATTGAAGCGGTATGAACTTTTTTTAAGATGGACTGCCACAGTTCCTCTGTTATATCCTCGCACAGATCTAATTCCCAGTCTCCCTTTAAAAGGGAGGAGTATTGCTCCCGAGAAATCTTGCTATACAGTGTTGATATTATACCTCTAAAAGTTGGTGGATGCTCTAATAAAGCATCACATGGATTACATGGAGGTAGAGAAGGGAACTGGGGCAGCGTTTTACGTGCAAAGCCTCAGACTTGTAAATAACGAAAGAAATTACTTTTAGACAGCTTGAATTTAGAACCGAGTTGTTCAAATGAGGAAAAGACATTATCTGAGTAGAGATCATTAAACATTTTAATACCTATATTCTGCCTAACTATGAAAGTTTTATCAAGTAAGGAAGGTTTGAAAGCATGGTTTGAATGGATAGGGGATTTTAAGGAGAAGGACAACCATCCAAAATGGTGTCGTATCTGTGCCCAGATCCTCATAGTTGATTTCACAATTTTAGAAAACCTGCTAAGGCTGTAGAGACGGAGGAGTAAACTAAGGCTGACAAAGATGAGGGTCGGCATGACAAGTATTCAAGAGTATACCATGATGGAGCATCTGCACCAGGGTCTTCATACAGCCAATGCACAATCGGACATATATTAGATTCCCAGTAGTAAGCGAAAAAGTTTGGCGCTGCCATACCTCCGAGATATTTTGGATATTGTAGAATATTCCTTGTTATTCGGGGAGCTTTACAGTTCCAAATGAAAGTACAGATAATGGTATCAAGTCTGCGGAAAAATGATTTGGGAATGAATACAGGGATGCATTGAAATAGCTAAGTAAATTTGGGAAGAATATTTGTATCGAATTGATACGACCTGCAACAGAGAGAGGTAAAGACATCCAGCGTTTGAAACTGAGCTCTGTCTGAGCAATTAAAGGGAGAAAGTTAGCTGAGAAAAGTTTAGAAAATGTATCTTTAACACAAACGCCCAGGTACACAAACTTATGTGTCACCTTAAATGGAAGAGTGAATGGGAACTGACGAGCAGCCTCGTTAATAGGAAATAACTCACTTTTCTGTAGATTTAGTTTATAGCCTGAGAGGTCATGAAATTGGTCTAGGAAATGAAAAACGTCATAGAGATTTAGCAGGTTCAGAAATGTATAAAAGCAGGTGGTCTGCATACAGTGAAACTTTTTGTTCCTGTCCTTCCCCAATGATACCTGTTATTTGTGTATTATGAGTGATAAAAGCTCAATTGCTATGGCAAAAAGTAAGGGTGAGCCAACCCTGTCTCATACCACGGCCTACCTGGAAATATCTAGCGAAAGTGTTATTAGTACGAACTGAAGAGACTGGAGATGTATACAATAGCCTAATCCAAGATACAAACTTCTCACCAAAACCAAAACTTTCAAGGGTGTAAAATAAGAAACTCCATTCTACCCTGTCAAAAGCCTTTTCAGCATCTAGGGAAACTAATAGCTCAGGAATAGCGGAATGCGACATGTTATAAATAATGTTAAATAGTCACCTCATATTGAAGAATGACAACCTGTTCTTAATAAAGCCTGTCTGGTAAGACTCTTTCTAGGCGATGGGCGAGAATCCTTGCAAGAATTTTGTCATCCATGTTCAACAGTGAAATTGGGCGGTAGGAACCACAGCAATGAGGAGCCTTTTTCTTTTTAAGGAGAAGAGAGATTTGGGCTTCGCGCAACGTTTTGGGAAGAATGCCTGAATCAAATGACTCCTTATACATATTCAGAAGGAGAGGTGGGCTTTCCAGAGAGTCTTTTAAAAATTTTGACGGGAAAACCATCGGGTCCAGGACTAACCACTTTTCATGGCTATGGTTGCCTCGTTCACCCCTTCTAATGTAATTGGACTATCCAGGGCTTTAACTGTATCAGTGGCCACTTTTGGTATAGGAAGATTTTCAAAAAACTTGTGTGGGTCTACTAGGCTGTTGTTCCGAGGTGTAAAGTGATAAATAAAAATTTTGAAAAGCGTTGTTAATTTCTTGGGGGTCACGAGTTAGACTACTGCTTGTGCTAATTTCTGAAATTAACCCTGAAGCAGACGACTGCCTAAGTTGGTGTGCCAAAAGTCTACTTGTTTTTTCACCGTATTCATAGTAGGTATGTCTAGACTTAATAAGCATGTCTTCTGCTTCAGTAGTAGAAAGGTCATTGAATTCTGTTTTAAGGAGGAGTTTCTCCTTATATAGATCGGGGGATGGAGAAGCTGTATATTCATTCTCTAGTTTTAGAATGCAGTTGGTGAGACTTGTAAGAGTGAAGAGTGCTGTTTTTTTTCAAATGATACATGAGATATTGATTGCCCTCTCATATAGTCCTTAAATGTTTCCCACAATATGCTTTGATTTGTGTCAATTTGTTTCAATGAAAAAATTATTTGTTTAGATATAAATTCAACATGGTTGTGTATCCAGTCTCCAAGATGGGCAGGAGGTAGATTTGTTTGTAAACTTCATGACCAATAGGAGGGGTGAATGATCAACAAGAAAGTAGTCTATACAGGAAAATGTGTGATGGACTGGAGAGAAAAATGAGTATCCATGAGTATTTGGGTTAAGACTTCCCAATATGTCTGGCACACCATAATTGCTCAGAAACCTATTGATCACTTTTGCAACTTTAGAAGTAGCAGCTGTCTTATTTGAAGAAGTGTCCAAATTGTGGAGACAACAGTTCAGGTCACCTCCTATTATCAGTTGATGTGAGTCAATATTTGTTAAGGAAGAAAGAAACTTGACAAATAACTGCTCACCATCATAGTTGGGAGCATATACATTTGCCAGAATTAATGGAGTGTCAAACAGAGTACCTGTCACAATGATGTAGCGCCCGTTGCGGTCTGCTACTATGTTTGACGAAATGAACGGGATGGAGTGGTGGATGAGAATGGCAACACCTCGCGCTTGACTGTTAAATAATGAGTGGAAGGATTGAGAGACCCAACTTCTGCGTATTCTATTGTGACCTGACACGTTCAAATGCGTTTCTTGAATAAACGCAATTTGCACACACAGGCTATCGAGATGAGAGAGAACTCTGTTGAGTTTTGTGGGCTTGCCTAAACCTCTAACATTCCAGCTCGTGAATGTGACAGATTTGCCTGCTGTTCCAAAAGTCAAACCACCATTAACCGAAGCCATACAAGTCAGAACGTGGAATTAACATTGACAGTTGCATGTCATGCCAAGTTTCATCATAAGCCTACACACACAAGCATAAGTAAAAATAAAAAGACACAGCTCCCTCCCACCTGTACACCTCCCAGAACATGGTGTAGCTATAATCCCTATTTAACTAGGCCTATGTAGACTAGCCTATCACTATCCCAAATACCAGAACAGTTCAAATGTGAATGCAAACTGAGGTGAATGCCTAATAGGCATGATGTGCAGTAAACAGACATGCACAGGAAAAAAAACTCATCATTTTAAAACTAGACAGCTAGCGTGAACGCATTAATGCAAAACAAACTTTTGCAGCATACAGTGATCCTACTGGGGATGACTGCTTTAATAATATATTGTCAAAATGAATGAAATCAACAGATAAATATAGATAGGTTTGTAGTTACGCAATTATCACTAAAACAGTAGCTAGGACCCAACGTTAAACTGAAACAAGTGGAGGCCGCAGCTTAGGCTCACTAGTGGCCTAGCTTATCAGACTGTACTGGTAAGCTAGAGGTATCCACCAGCAGCCAGCATGCTAGCTACCGGTAAACACCCACAGCCCGAACAGAGCTACATTAGTGTGACCTTCAGAATCGTGTTGTACCAGTTAGTTAGCTGTAATTTGCTCAGTCCCTTCATCATCAATTGAAGCTCCGCCGGTGTTGCTAGATGCACTGGATATCACATAGTCCATGGCCGATTGAGGGTCACTGAGCGAGCGCTCTGCTTCCCCCGGTAAAGTGATCCGGAACTTCGCAGCGTAATGAAAGCCAAAGCGGGCACCTTGGTTGTCACAAAGCCGCTTCCTTACGTCTCCGAAGGCTGCTCTTTGCTTTGCCTCATTGGTAGTGAGGTTAGGGAAGATGTAAATTGACTGCCCATTGTAAGAAAGAGTTCTGATCTGACGTGCCTGGCGGAGGATGAGTTCGCGGATGTGGAAATAATGTACCCTGATGATGAAAGGCCTCGGTGGTTGTTTAGGCTCTGATTTTGCTTGTAATGTCCTGTGAGCTCTGTCGAGTAAGGGCCTCTCTTCCAAGCCAAGTACCTTCTGCAGGAGGCTGGAAACAAACTCAGTTGGCGATGCAACTTCCTGGTCCTCTGGGATACCCACGAGTTGAATGTTGTTTCTCCTCGATCTGCTCTCGAGGCCTTTGCACTTGGATTGGAGGTCCCGGACATCAGATTGGAGCCCAGAAACCACGGTCTCCAAAGCAGATACCGAGTCACTTGTAGCCGTTGCAGATTTTTCTGCCTCCTTTAAGCGGCCGTCTTGTTTGTCCATGGACCTCTGCAGGGTATGAAGTTAGTTCTTCTCTGACAGCAGCAATATATGCCTGTATTCCTCTAATGGCAATCTCTTAGCG
Organism: Monocentris japonica; assembly: GCA_900323365.1. Classification (NCBI taxonomy): domain Eukaryota; kingdom Metazoa; phylum Chordata; class Actinopteri; order Trachichthyiformes; family Monocentridae; genus Monocentris; species Monocentris japonica. The sequence continues at coordinate 4,432 of OOFE01015076.1, read as the reverse complement.
CAAATGTCACTTTTTAGGGAATCCAGAGCCTTGGTGAACATACTGACAGTTAGCTTGTCTTTGCCTTGCTCCGTCTCTTCAGCTTGGTTTGCTCTCAAAGTTGGCCAGTCTGCGTTTTAGTAGTTTATGATTACAAAAATAGCGTTTGACAAAAATTGGAGTCTGAAATGGTCTGTTTTTATCGAAATTAAAAAGTCACCTCATGGGGCTTGCATAAAGGTTGCCTACATCGCTTCTGCGCAACAGCGCCTCCATGACTACCTTTTTTTGACTGATTCAGCTGATCTGATGCTTTGGGAAAGCCTATTCTATGGACTTTGAAAACCCATATTGGTCAAACCCTAGTCTGTGCATGTCCAGTGTTGACTTTCCAGCATGCTAGCTAATATTTTCAGTAATCCACCAGCAGGTGTCAAATCACTCAGGCCCCTGTAGATACAGGTCCAGCATCGGAACAACAGACTGATGGGTTAACATGGCTCTTGGGTCTTGGATGCTCTGTAGGCAGCCAGAAAGAAATGTAGGGAGGGAAGCAAATGAATCCAAAAGGTCAGACACTCCCATAGAGAGAGAGAAACATTGGCGCTTAAAAGAAACCCTTGAACAATACTTTCTTGTACACTGTCAGGCCCAGTGTAATATTGTATTCTTAGGAAAAGATACAAATCTGCAGCAAGAAAATGCCTCTGAAAACAAAGGATAGTACTACAAAGGCTTTGCAGTTGCGTCACAAATCCCATGTCACCCAGGGCCGGCACCATTATGGCGGTCCAGTGGAGAAAAAGCGGAGTGTAAATATTGTCTAAATCTAACAACCAGGCAAGAAAAAGAGAGATACCTAAAAATGGTTGTTGTTGTGTAAGTGTAGGTCCATTCAGTGATGTTGTAAGTAAAAGTGAATAAGCACAAGAGACATGGTGTTCACAGGTCTAGAGAAAAGTGTGACAGATTCACTTCCATCCAGCTCAATTAACATGGGGATGACATAAATGATTTTATTCGGCCCTCCCAGGTCCAGAAGCATTATTTAAAGCAGGGATTAGGGAATCTGTCCGCCAATGTCAAACATGGGAGGGGGGGGGAGTTACTACTGTAACTCCCTTTACACAGGCTGTTGTGATAAGTCAGTCTCTCCTCCTCAGCTTGTACAGAATGCAGCCGGTAGGATTACATTTAACTGGTGCTAAATGAAGAGGACATTCATTCCTATTCTAGCATCTCTACATTGGTTTGCCAGTCAGTTTTAGAATTGATTTTAAGATTTTATCGATCACTTTCAAAGCTCAGCCCGGTCTGGTCTTTAGCTATATTGCTGACCTTTTAATCCCTTATGAACATGACCTGAGATCCTCGGGTAAAGGACTACTGACTGTTCCACAATCTATACTCCAGACCAAAGATGACCGGGTCTTCACCATTTTTATAGACTGGCAATAAAAAGGTGAAAAAGACTAACTGAAATGAAGCATGTGCATAAAAGTCAGAGGGTGTATTACTTCACCTGAAAACCCTCTATATTGTACAGGCAGTTGATTACCATTACAGTACATGTAAACAAACCCATTCTGAGAGAATATTAATCATACTTGTATCTATGGGCTATGGAGTATCCATGTCATTCCAACAGGCATTAACCTGCCATTGGCTTGAGAATGCTGGGCATCTTACATAATGTCTGACATCTCAACATTCACTCCCTGCTGGCCACCTCCTTACACACACACACACACACACACAGACACACACACCTCACTCCTCTGTAGTTTCTAAGCAGACAGGACAGACTCTGGTTGATTAGCCCAGCCCAGGACTATAATCTATAGTTCCTCTTTGGCATAAAGCCCAGCTACACACTGCCTCACAGAGAGAAGTGGGCTAACTCTGGACATGTGGTGAGGTAGTCAGTTGGCTAGGCTTCAGAAAACCCACAATCCACTTCAAGGGCTCTTTTAACAGCCTGGCCAGAGCTGCTTTTTGTGGTTGAGGGAGGGAGCAGCTGAAGAAGTAAACTGCACTGACCCCACCAGCCTTTTTTTTTATTATTTCCATTCGGCTGTTTGTCCTTGAAAAAGTCATGTTTTCTGAGGATTAGTCTAGTTCTCCTGAATCACTTAGCTTGTATAAGGTCCTTTTGATACCATGCCATTATTTAGTTGCTCTCCTCTCACCTCAGCAGTGAGGATAACATGGCAACATAGTTGCATAATTGATGCTGTTTCAGGGAAAATATGATGCTTTTGAGTCTCTAGCCTTCTGGTTGAAAGGCACGTGGGGTTAGACCAATATAGCAGTTGCCATCTATTAAAAATCAACCATCTTCATGTCATCCACCATCGATATGATGGATATGACAGTTTAATTACAAATGTGTTGTAGAATTGATCAGTACTACACTGGTTGTCTATGGGAGCCCTTAACCTGAATTGATTCTAATGATCAGATTCTTCACAAGCGCATCAATGTCTAATGATTATTCTTATTATTGTTATGCGTTTCAATGGAGAGATTTAATGTCTCATGGTCTAACTTCTGTTTCAATACATTTCCGGGGAGGTTTTTTGGCATGAAAATGGTCAAATTTGAAGTTAGAGAAAATCAGCACAAAATACTGGCTATCGGCAGCTTCAGTCCAACATTATCAGTGCCTTCAGAAACCCATATCGGCCAAACCCCAGTACTCACACACACACTCACAGTCTGTCTGGTGCGCCTACAGGGACTCAAGCAGCTCTTCCTCTTTCTACCTTGCAGCCCTGAAGGACTCCACCAAGAGGTCCATCAACAGCGACTGGAAGATCGAGCTTCCAGGAGAGTTTCAGCTGGCCGGCACCACGGTGCGTTATGTGAGGAGGGGATTGTGGGAGAAGATGTCTGCCAAGGGACCCACCAAGACCCCGCTGCACCTAATGGTAAAAACATCAGTCATTCCGTTATGCGCTGTGTTATGTCACAGCACGGCCTAGCTTTAATGGCAGGACCTAGACCTGTCGCTGGTGTTTATGCTTGGGTGTGTTTTTGTGTATTTGTGTGTGTGTGTTTGCGTGGGATATATCAGCTTGCCTATATTGGCCTTTTAGTAAGAATCTGATATCAACCAGTCAGTATCGTCCACCTCTGATATGGATATGATGCAGTTTGAATTGATCAGTACTGTACTAGTTGTCTAAGGGAAGCCCTTAACCTGAATTGATTCTAACAGATTCTCAATGACAGTAAGACTTTCTGGGGGAAACACTGAATTCTAGTAATTTTTGGCATGAAATTGGAAAATTCAAATATCTAGTACAAAATATTGTCTATTGGCAGTTTCAGTCCAAAAATATTGGTATTTGCCTTCAAATCCTGTATTTGTCAAACCCTTGTGTGTACATGTTGGATCAAGAATGGCTTGGACAAATATATTGTAAGAACACTAAAGCTCACAGAAAGAAAAACGTTTTGTTTCTGCAAACAAGCTGGAAATGTGGATGAACAGTTGATTACACTATTGGGCATAGTTGTAAGGCAGTGAGCTGGACTGTAATTAAAGGTAATGAATCTCATCTCAGGGATCAATAGTAACATCGTATTTTTTATATCCTTGTGGAATACTGTACTTACTGCTTGTGCATAATGAGAAAACTGCAGGCATGAGACCAGACAAATGGCTAGACCTTAGTAGCTATTACCTATCTGAATACCACTCTCAATCATACTGACAATTAAAAAAATGCTTTAATCTCTCAGATTCTGTATGGGCCTCCTAAGAGAAGGTGATGCAGCATGAAAGTTAGGTGTTACGTTCTTTAAATGGTCCTCTGAGGGCAAAACAGTTACAGGGAATGAATGAATCCTCTTTTGCTCTTATACATTCCTCTGTTGCCATTGTAAGGAATACATTTACAGCAGTGATTTGGTGGTGAATAAAAAGGTGAGTAAACTATCACAAGGCAAACAAACTCCAATATCAAGAAAATGATTTTTATTTTTAGAAAAGATTTTAATTTATTCATTTTTCTTAAAAAACTCTCTTCATATAACTTTTATATGTTATCAAGAAGTCAAGAACTTTATTTGTCACATACGCATACAGGATGTGTAGTGAAATGAAAAAGTGGCAATGCTCACAGGATTGTGCAAAAAAACAAGTTTCAAAAGAAAAAAAACAGTATTTACAGCAAAAAACAAAGCACACTATTTACAATAAGTATCAAAATATAAAATGTAAAATATAACTCTTGTGTAATTATAAGTGTGTGTCTATGTGTGTGTGTGTGTGTGCGTGTATGTGTGAGTGTGAGTGCAAAAGAGGGGCAGTGTGGGGTGATTGGTGGGGGCCCTGGTGAGGTCAGAGTTCACAGTCCTGATGGCCTGAGGAAAGAAACTCCGTCTCAGTCTCTCTGTTTTGGCAGCGTAACTGCGGAGGCACTTGCCTGACCGCAGCAGCTGAAAC
>OOFE01015075.1:6738-29055 GCA_900323365.1 Monocentris japonica | reverse complement strand
TCTATCTCAACCCGTCCCTCTCTCTCAGAACCAGTCTCTCTTGTTCAGTAGCTCTGTAGAGGCTCGTTGTTACAGACACAGATGCATTGGACTGAACAGGTACCAGATCCAGGTGTCTGGTTCTGAATGGATGGACTGTCCAGCAGGGAGCAGCATTCAGGTAACGTTTGATCACACTGGATAGCTATAAACCAGCAGTGTGGTTGAGGGTTTACGTAGGTTGATGAGCTATAGCCCACCTTTTTATCTGGGATGTTTTAAAGTATACCCTCCTATCAGCCAAATTACTACTGAAATCAAGCACCTATTCTGCCTTTGCTTTCTTTTTGATACTCAGGTACAAGGATACCAGGGTTTAGTTTTGTGCCCTGACGGGAGGTTATGCCTGTACCCCAACGTTGCTCCTCCCCCCACCTATCTCAACCCATTTCCTGCCTCTACCACAGGCCCGTTCACATCTAAAAGGCAAGTCCATTTTCCTGCAAACCTCATCTTAATGTCACAAGGCCTGATGTCTGTATGATTAACGTTGAAGCCATCAGTATGTATTACTTGCATAAAGCAATACTGAGATCTCAGATCTTTTTTTTTTTTCATTCAGTGATTCCTATCAGACCTTAACTCCAACCCCTAGTGTGTCCTGGTCTCCTGCCCCACTCCCTGATGTCCCCACACATCCTACAGAGCCCACTGTAGCCACAGTCCTTGGCATCACTGCTGCTGTCTGCCTACTGGCTGCTGTCCTGGCGGCCTATAGGAAGTACCACTCCTCCAGGGTCAGGGTCCACGCTATCCCAGAGGATCCCAGTGGCCTGTAGTAAAAGTGCCTTGAAAAACTGTTGATGGATGCAGTGCTGAGGCTTACACTTAAGATTAGATTGTGACTTTGGTGGCTCGCTTAAATGATCCTTTGAGACTGAAACAGAAACTATTCATTGAACAAATAATATATTTGACACAGGGGCATTTTAGGTTTTATTTTGATTTATTTGGTTTGTTACTTGCTCCAGGTCACTTTCTGTTGTTGGGGTGGTGCATGCTTTTAACTTATGGGTCACATTTATCATCCTCATCCTTTGGGGTACAGAAGATGTTTTGTGATGCTCCACCATGACGCCACAAGTGGGACAGGCCCGGACAGAAGGGCAGCCAGTGACCTTGACTCTCTCGGAGGTGATGTCTTGGCAGGTTTGCAGCATTTCTAGATTATGGTTGATGCAGCCGTCATTGTCACAGCGGTCTCAGCATGGAGCTGGACCTTTCCATTCCCTCAGGCACTGCCAGCAGAATTGATAGGTCTTTTTGTTGATGGCTGTGCACACTGTTGGAGGACTTCTGTCTCACCACAGAAGACTTACAGCCTGGACACTGTCAGATGGTGTAGATGGTACGATACCACATAGATACCGTTACAGATTACTGACTGTATTATTACTAACTTTATTACTTTGTCTATTTCCAAAATGTTGTCTTTCATCGTGCGTAAAAATACATTAGAAGAACATATAGACAAACAAATTCAACAGCAACAATCCTGACATTTATCACACATAACAGCACATTTCATAGTCTAGATAGGATCCCGTCCCTTTGTCAGGATATTCTGACAATGTTCTGTTACGCATTGCTGCAATATGTCCCACCATGGACGAAGAGGACTGAGTGGGTGATGTTCTGTTGTTTATAAGGCATGGTTTGCTTTTTTTCTACGCCATGTGGGTATAGAGGTCTGTCTTGGAGCCACGCCGCTGGGACAGAGTTTGTAGGGTGAGCTGGTCTTGGAACATTCACGCTTGAGCTTCAGGCAGACAAAGCAGAACTCCACCTGGCACCGAGGGCAGTGAATATTTTTGCAGTTGCTTCGGTTATGCTCCACCCTGATGCCACATGTAGGACAGACCCGGACAGAGGGGCAGGCGGTGACTCCCTCCACGGCAGGTAGACTGATGGTCTGACAAATCCTGAGAAGCTCCAGGTCCTTGTTGATGCAGCCTTCGTTGTCACAGCGGTCAGAACGCGGGGCTGGACCTTTCCACTGCTTCAGGCACTGCCAACAGAACTGATACTTCTGCTTTTTATCAGCTCTACATATAGTGCACTTGACACACAGGTTGGAGAGATTTTTCCTTTCAACGTACGTTTTGCACTGTGGGCACTGTTGGGGGGGGGGGAAAGTATAGGATGTATGGGAAAGGAGAGCAACCCCAGTAAATCAATGCACTTGATGTTCATCATATCACAGTATTGATAAGATGACAAATAAAAAGCATTGGACCACTTACCTGTTGAATCTCACAATATTCTGCAGCCGCCAGGCGGGCCATGGTCTCTTCAAAGTACTGCATCTCCTCACCAGACAAATCAGCCAGTCTGCGCACCTCTTGGTACGACCACACTGCATTACACTGCGTGGTGCCAAACGTCAAGGCAGGGCATCTGAATACGTATTGGCCCTTGAATTTTATAAAGCAGTATCAGTTTAGGATTACAGAAAATGGATAGAGACTCTAGGGTTTCTATGTTAATACAGCGTGTCTCAGCTAAAAAGAAAGCATTTCTCCCTCCCTTGGTAGCCCTACTAGTGCTAAAATGCTTCTGTGAGATCCCGCTGCAATCAGTCACTGGCTGCCCCCTCCCACTTGATGAGAACTACTCAGAAACTACATGTTTAGTACAACCTAGGAGTATAACCTGATCCAGCAGGCTGCGGCACCATCCTGAGAGAGATTCTGGCGTGACGGCGTGACCGCAGGACATCTCTGCTCTGAGGGAGCCGTCGCCGTCATCTGAGGCTGAGGTGCACAAGGAGATGCAATGAGTCGCATCCTCATCGACGCAAAGAAGGACTATTAGCAAGCTTTAGATGTTAGGTTTAGTTTAATTGTATAAACAAATGATAACAGCTGAAAAAGAAGAACAAAAAATGCTATATCGCAGTTGAATTCCAGTATGATCTATGAAACTCTGAAACTCAATATTTTTCAGCAGCATTGTCACAGAGGGAAATTGCTGTACATTTGTTTCACTTTGCTGGTGAAGTGATTCCAGTCTGATAAACAGCCTGTACACATTCATTGAAAAAGGAAAAAATGAATGTTACATAATGGATCCAAGTCGTCTCGTCTGTCGACAAACGTGAGGGTGGTGTCTCGTGGGTCGTAGCTTCTCGCCCTCTGTTCCTGTACATGGCTGTTCATTTTGTTTCTCTTTAGTGAGCTGAGCTTCACTTCTCTCCTTCAGCTTCTAACACAATCACACAGAGCAAAATGTGTTGTAGGACTAGTGAGTAGGGTGGGGTTGAAATACAAGCATGATTGAGTTAATATTAGAAACCTGATTTGGCTTTTAGGCTTCGGAGTGTCTGGGGATTTCCAGCAGGGTTATTTCAAAATAGGTGCTTTTAAATCCATAAGATAAACACTTAACAACTAAATACATTTAGTTGAATCTTATCAGTCTTAAGAGTGAAAACACGTCTTTCAATCATCAGAACAAAATTAAAAAGATCAAAAACAATATTCCCACTGTTACAGGCTTATTTTAGTCAATTACCTTAATACAACTTAAACCATAGAATGCCTTTTTTAAAGAAAAATTTAACTACAGTACAAGGTAGATAAGTCTTGAGGTTTCAGTAGACTTCATTAATAGCAACTAATTCATGAGAACCAGCTCAGCTTACTCACCTGACATGAAACTAGTAACTAGTATCGACCACGTCACATTTTTGTTTATGGGCTCTCTAAGACCTTGACCCGGACCTTGAACATGTAGCTGAGAGTCTGGGAAGGGTAGGAAGTCTTGCAGTGTGCACCCCCCTTTACTGCTGCTGTGGCGCGCGGTTCATAATCGAAAGTGAAAGGGAAAAAGCCACCGTTTATTTAAAGAAACATTGGGACTCGTCGAATAACCAGATACACGGTAATTATTTAATAACACAATGTACCCTAACGAAAAGCGGTTATAATATTTATTATAGTGGACTTATAGTGTGTCTGTGGTACTTGATAGTGAATTCATATTGACCATTACACATTAGCTCAGTTATCGAGATGTGATGTGTTTACTTTACTGGGCGGAGAGCACGTGAGCCATGTCAATAACTGAAGGCAACAATAATATTATTATTATATGTGATCGTGTTAAATACTGGTAATGTTGGACGTTTCTATTTTCGCTCGTTTTTTTAACTTTTAGTTGTCCTGCATTTTTTTTGAAGTAGGAGCTTAGGAGGAGCACTTGACAGCAGAATCGCTCTAAGTGTAATAAACAGGCTATTATAAAATTACTATATCTGGTGTTTCACGGTACACAGTTAATAATAGTTCATAATAATAGTTAGAATTAAAGAAAAAGCTGTATAATTTTTGTCATTTTTAAATCAAATAATTCGACATTCAATTGATACTACTAAACATGTTTATTATTATTAATCGTTTGTTAATACTAGAAATTATACTTCTAGAATATTGTATATGAAAATGTATACCTACTTTTGTACCAGGCTGCGTTGTAGGTCTTTAAATGAAACTGCAAGCAGGTTGGCTTCAGTGTCTGAGGCGTCTAGAGGTGTGTGGTTATTTTGATGGTGAACAAAAAAATGTCACGCCTCGATTACAGTTGAATAGCTGTCATGTTATACTTATCACTTCCAATGTAATGCTGCCTCCGGCTGGTCGCAGCTTGATTTAAACGTGTCATTTGTCATCATTTGTTCAGAATTTAAAATGGTTAACTTTAAAAATTGTTTTCTACTGTAAGATACGTTATTGTATGAAAAGAGAAACCATAGAAAATAGCTCATGATTCCAGTCAAGAATACAACTTCCGGTTATGTTGACGACAGCAGACTAACAATGTATCAATGTAGAATCAATGTTAATCCTTCAGCGCAACTAACATTGATTCATCAGAAACAATGTTGATCCAACAACAATGCCCAATGTCATTTCAATCAGTGTTGTTCAATAATGTATTTAACTTGTTTGAAAGGAGCTGAGATTAATAGCAAGTCACCATAGACTCCTGCTGTACACAAAGCATGGTTAACTTGATGTTGTTTCACTTTTAATTTGATGTTAAATCAACGATTGAATAACAATGATTGAAATAACATTGAGCACTGATGTTGGATCATTATTTCAGGGTGCAAAACTGATGTTGAATCAGTGCTATACGTTAGTCTACTATCTGGGGACGGACTGGAGACAATGCAAAAGTTTGATTTTTCCAATGTATCTGTCACCCACGTGCCACAAATTTATCCCATTGCTTCCCTTGCACTTGTGAATGATTGCTGTCCATAAACTCATTTAAAAGGCTAAATGCACACACCAGAAAACACATTGAAATCTAAAACTTTCCACATTCTCATTCAAAGGACACCAACATGACGCAATCCATACTAGAAAAATTGAGAAAGAGACTAGACAGCTTTACTATCTCAGGTATGTGGCGTGCAGTGGAATCAATCGACTCCAACATTTCAGAGCTACATGATAGCATGGCTAGTATGGTAGTCAAGGTATGTAACATTTATCTCTGTTCTTTCTTCCCTTTAGACTACCATGGCTTGAAAAATCAGGGTGCTACATGCTATTTGAACAGTGTGCTTCAGGTGCTCTTCATGACCGAGGACTTCCGAGAGGCTATGAAAGGGTTGGGTAACATCAGATTTATTAGGGTAAAATCAAATGAAATTAGCTTATGAAGTGCTTTTCAATAAAACTCATTCATCAAAGTGCTTTACTGATCCGCAAAGGACATAAATACAAATAAAAACAACAGAGAATGATCACCAGGTCAGAGCGGAGAGGAAACAAGATTCCCATCATACCTTTTCTTTTCTGGCTCTATATCTAATAAAGTGACATTACCTCTCACATGGTATTATGGAGGATCTGTGAATGCTAACTTATACCATCTGTGCCATAGATGCTGTGGTCAAGATTCAGCAACCATTGATCCACACCTAGGAAGACTGTTTGCTGATTTAGAGAAATGTACAGCTGACACACGTAATATCACAAAGGTGCTGGGGATCACAAAGGGTACGTTTTGATTTTGAGATATTAGAGGAGTGGCTGTTCACCGTGCGCCATCAAGGCCTGCAGGTTTTCATTCCAACCAAACATTATCTGATTTCACTCAATACTTCTACTCACTATCTGGTGGAAGCTTTGCAAATCAGTGAAATCAGCTGCTGTAGTGACTGGTTGGAATGAAAACCTGCAGGCTCTCGGCCCTCGGTGGCACATGGTTGAAAACCACTGGAGAGATTGTGTTCACGTGTGAAATAACTTTTTCGCCCACTCTCTGCCATCCTCAGTATATGAGCAGTGCGATGCTGCTGAGTATTTTGAGAGGATCCTAAGTCTGACCAGTCCTGAGGCATCCCAGGTAGGCCCCTAATCAGAAAGAGTAAGAGGCTATTTTTTAATGGATCTTAGAGCGCTTTGATTGCCATATTACACACACTATAATTATGATTTCTTCTCTGAGACACAAATGTTTACACCTTCTGCTTAAGGATCGAACTTGTGACATAACAGTCTCTCTAACTACCAGGTTACACAGTAATGACCGAGCCACTGCTATACCTCTGTGTCTAGATATTCAAGGGACAGATGAGACACAGGAACACATGCTGTATTTGTCACAAGCACAGTGATTTGGACAGTTTCTTTTGGTCTCTGCCGCTCTCAGTGAAAGATTCCTGTCACCCAGCCTACAGTGTGGTACAGAACTTTAACTTACCAGAAATGAGGCTAACATATTTTGTCATCATGGGACAAAAAGGGGAACATGAGGGATAAACAAATATACTGTGTTTTTGTTTTTCAGGGGACTCAGTTTAAGGAATTTTTCATGCCAGCAAAAATCAGCGGGGACGATAGGATGTACTGCGACCAGTGTCACAGAAAAGTAGATGCAACCATTGTGAGCGTTCAATCTGATTGCATTTTTTCTGATGTACTGATGCCGTCTGTTGTAAAGGTTTTATTCATCCAGTCATTATCAATCTGTCTCGTGTGAACAAGGAGTGGAAGATCACGCATCATCCAGAGATTCTGACGCTGCTACTCAAGAGGTTTGAGTTTGACTTTGACCACATGTGCTATGTCAAACTTAACTGTTGCGTCGACTTGCCCCAAACAATACAGACGGAGGTATGGAAAGGTGTATATATTTTGTCGTGTATTCTTCTGACAACTAAATTTCACATTTCTCATTGTATGATTTGGTCTTATTTCCTTCATCAGAATTGCACATACAACCTCTATGCTTTCATTAACCATTTTGGTAGTCTAAAAGGAGGTCATAATACCGCAATAATCAAATCTTATGAAACTGCTGAGTGGTATGACTTCAGTGACACCACTGTTACAAAGGTAAGGAGGTTGATTTATTTCACAAATTCTCACAATAATAATAAAATGTTCATTACGCAGTATTTATATAGTAATTATGTTGTAATTCAGTACTTATTGTGATATTTGTTTATTATAACTACAGGCGAAACTGCTATTTGAACCAGGAGGCACTGATATCAGGTAAATATCTGTTTTTAACCTTTATTCATCCAGTGAAGCATTTTGCTGAGGATGCATGCTCTTTTTCAGCAATGTTCTGCTTCACTTTCATGGTTACTTACACTCAGACCTGCCCAGTACAACCACAGTCTTCTCCTGTTGGCCACTGAGCAGCTCCACTGATGCAGCCGGCGGTTAGATGCCTTGCTCAAAGGCTCCTTGATGGTGGTTGTGCTGTAGTAATGATTGTTTCTCTTAAACTAGGTCCCGTGCTGCTTATCTTCTCATGTACAGGAAAGGTAAGTTTGCAAATGCACGATATTCACCTCTTAAATCATTACTGTGTGTTTATTTGAATTGATGTTTTCACATACAACTCATAGGCCTGTGGTTGTTTATATTGTAATTGTGAATTCAAGCTTCAAATTCTTTGTTTCGGTGTTTCGCCCAACAAGGCCTTCAGCAGTTACATGAAGACAGATTGCCTGACCAAGTCCTTGCTTGAAATGTTGTTGGACAACAGGTTGACTGTGCACACTTCTCTTCTTCCTGTATATCAGTAATAGTGTCCCTTTTTCTCCTCTTCAAAGTGAAAAGACTACAATCTGAAATAATAAAGGAAGCTGAAAAGGAACCTCACTTTGCAAAAACAGATGCTGTGGCTGAAGGAAGATGTGACCTGACAGAGGGAAGAGAGGCTAATTATCTGAAGGACGATAGTTTTGACGGAGGGAAAAGTCTCAGGCAAAAGTGTGGGGGTGATGATATGATGGTGATGAAGCGCCACGGGGAGGAGAGTGTTGACAGAGAGCCGGAAGAACAGCCAAAACAGGACGGAGGTGAGGTAGCGGCACCTGTGAGGCCATGCGACGAGGTGCAGCCTCACAGAGCTACTGAAACGGCAGGTTTACCTGATAGACTAGAAAAAGGTTTATATTTGAAAACACAAAAATCAAGTGTTCAAACAATAGTGAAGCAGATTATTAGCAAGATGGCCACTGATGTACAAATGTTAAGAGAGATTGATATTGCAAAGCCTGGAAAAGGTGAAGAACAAATCGACCACGAGGAACATCAAAAAGGCAATGAGCCAAAGAGACAAAAACATGAACCTGCCTCAAAGGAGCACATCTTCCCTCTGAACCGCAGAGGATCGCGCGTGGTGCATTATGAAAAACGTGCTGCAGCCGATATGGCGGAGCAAAACCCTTACTCCCAAAAGAATAGCGTAACCACAGAGGTGATTTCTTCTCTTGCTTGGGAAAGACAGAATGGCAGTGTTGCAAAGAAAGAAAGGATGTATTGTGCAGCGAGAAATATAACTGACAGTAACGTTACAGGAAGAAATAACGAACTTGCAGGGAATAATGCTGTGAAAAGTAAAACAGAGCATATAGCAGAAGCAAGCATCGAAGAAATGTGTGTTCGACAGGGAGGAGAGGGTGATATCACTGTACATCAGGGAGACGTTGATGCAAAACATTCAAGTCATACTTCCTGCTCTACTTCTACACGCCAATGTTTGACCAGAGATGCACTAGTTTCAAAGAAGGAACCTGTAAGGTCTAGCCGTTCACCCATTCTACTCAGAAAATCAAACTGCTCAATGAGAGAAGGGGGGAAAATGCAATATGGTCCAACGGCAGGCCCCGGCTGCTTGTCGGACCCATCTCGAAATGGGATGAAGAACTTGAGAAAACATAAGATGGAAGTACAGAGAAGAGTCGAGGAGAAAAAACCCCCTTGGAAGTGATGAAAGAAAAGCAGGAGGAGCTCCTTGGTGTGTAGGATAACAAAAATTAGGAAACAATTGTTTTTTGTTATCATAGATGTTTGTGTTTTTGTACAGGAATCACACTCATATTTATCAGAAAATCATAATTTGATTCATGTTTTGACCAACTCTCATACAAACCTAATTCCTGTGGCCCTGTTGGCCTTGTATCATGCTGCTATGTACTGTGACGATTAAAGTGATTCTGATGGGATATATTTCTATTTTGATTGAATGTCTTGGCTGACATTGTGTAATGTTGATAAATGTTTGTTTTATGTCTGTTTTGTATAGATCTGTGTCAGTGTTTCCCCCAGACTTTTATTCTTGGTAGGATGGAAAAGCATCAGAAACAGGAAACCATCATGGGACACTAAAACTCTCCATTGAACCCCAAACTGATGAAATTCTTTTAGGCTGGTTAGCAGCTTGTTAAGGCAGGGTGACCCCCCACGACTTTTCAGTGGTAAGGGAAACTGATCTGTACACTATACAGTATTAGGAAATTCAATGTGGAGTCAGGCCACAGGGACATACATGCAGGTTTGTGGGTAAAACGCCAAACAAAAACAGCAAATATCCATTCTGCATTCATGCAAGTTGAACTTTATTAATATATACAGTCATAACATGAACTTTTATTGAGCAGAAATAAGTTCACAGGTAGTAGAGCATTTAACACCTATATTATCAAAACAATGGATATAATATCAGTGAAAATGGAAGAGAAGTAGGAGTATTGCACAGTGAAATAGAGACATTATGAGTATGTGTGTGTATTTTCCTCTTAGTTTCTATGCCATACAGGTATGGAGGTTTGTCTCGGAGCCACACCATCACTGCAGGGTATGAAATATGAGCTTGTCTCCAAGCACTGGGGAGTGAGCTTCAGACACACGAAGCAGAACTCAATCTGGCAGCGGGGGCAGATGATGTTCTTGCACCCCGTCTTGTCGTGCTCCACTCTCTGACCGCAGGTGGGACAGGCCCGGATGGAGGGGCATGCGTCGACTCCCTGCACCTGAGGGAGGGAGGTGGTCTTGCAGTTCTTGAGAATTTCAAGGTCATGGTTGATGCAGCCGTCGTTGTCGCAGCGGTCAGAACGCGGAGCTTTCCCTTTCCACGGCTTCAGACACTGCCAGCAGAAATTGAAGGATGGCTTCTTGTCTCCCATGCAGATTGTGCACTCGAGACATAGGTTGGTGAGGTCCTCTCTCTCCACATAGGTGTTGCATCCGGGACACTGTCGAAAAAGGAGGTTGGTTAGAGACAGGAATCAGCAGTTGCAATGCCCCTAGAAATGTATGTGTCCACATGATTGCTGATCGTCATGAAACAGATTATCTCTGCTGAACTCTGCCCCGCCATAATTCCACCTGCCTGCACCGAGTCTTAAAGGTAAAAACAATACCAGCACACTCACCACTTTAAATTCACAAAATTCTGTGGCAGCCAGACGGGCCATGTTTTCTTCAAAGTGCTGCATCTCTTCAGCGGTTAACACTGCCAGCTTACGCACCTCTTGATACGACCACACTTCATCACACTTCTTCAAAGTGCCATCCATTAAGGCAGGGCACTTAAATTTGTACTGGCCCTAGGATTAAAGAGATGATGAATTCTATTGTATACAGTACACTTTCATAAAAACTCAGAGTAAAAATACAGTTCAAGAGTACCAAACCACATAGTTTCACATCATAAATGCAATGTGATTTATAAGCAGTGGCACGGGGTTCACAGTAAAGACATGGTAGTAACCTAAATGCAACACTGTTTTCCCTCACTTCACTGGCAAGATTGAAACAAGATCTATGAATGTACATGAGAAAAGTCTGCAGGTATGAGAGAGTGAGAGAGAGAAATATTGGTCACTGTGAAATACTGTAAGAAATTAAAGTAAACCCCTGATCTGAAGGGCAAGCATGTCAAAATAAAAAACAGGGCAGTTACCATTGAAGGTATTACATGGAGTTTAAAACAACTAGAAGATACTAGATCTACACTCATGTACCTAACAAGTGAGATGAGGGAAGGAAAGTACCTGATCCAGCAGGCTGCGACACCATCCTGTGAGAGACTCTGGGGTGACAGCATGGCCGCAGGACATCTCTGCCCTGAGACACACGTCCCCTTCCTCTGGGGCTGGTGGTGCACAGCAACAAGAAGATCAGCGTCAAACTCAACATCACACTTACATACAAGGGCATTCAACAGGTCACGTGGCGAAACGAATCATCCTTATTTTTTAGAGGAAAAACTGAAAGAACGCAAAGCCCCACACCCCCCTCCACCCCTCGTTAAATGCCCAGTGCAAGAAAACACACGAAAAAGAGTCAGTTTTCATTACTCACGTAAGGGATCTAAATCATCCGGCCTATTGACAAATTTTAGAGTGGTGTCTCTGGGGTCATATGTTTTCTGTGTTGTCATTTTGTTCTTCCAACGGCAAGCTTCTTCTCCTTCGTCTGCACGCTAACAAACCCTGCAAAGACAAAAAACAGAGGGAACGCGATGCGCTGTGTCACCACTTGTTTTTCACTTTCACTTTGTCACCAGGCAGTTACAGGAAATCACATCAAAGAAGAAGTCGATTTAGACCCCCCTCCCTCCCCCTCCTATTAATGTACAGCTAGGTAGTATTGATGGTTGTTTTCACATGGATGCACTATTATCTGCTGTGCCCTACTGTTTTTTTGTTTTTAAATAACGGGTTAATAAAGGTTGGTTGATAACTCGGCACTTTTTAGATAAACACAACAATAGAGGGAGTGGTAAAATGTTCCAGCAGTTCTCTGGGTACATGCCAAAACTATCATTTCCAGCTGGAAATCACCTGACAGCACATCGCAGTGCCAGAAAGCAAATTATACAAAAAAAGTGTTCAAAGGTTGAAAGTTGATCCAGACCTGCCGTGAATCTTGCATGGTGGCAGGCCCTCTGCTGTCATGAAGAGTTAAAAAAAATAATATTAAGGACTTGATTTTGTCATAATAGTCACACACTGGCTTTAAATGCCACTTGTATTGCTGTGTTGTTTGTCACCTGCATTCCTTAAGAAAATCTCTACAGACTTGTTCTCTCACTTCAACTTAACTTCACTTATAATAAACTCATTACGCAAGGTCGAAAGCGAAAGTATCCATTGGCGCCTCAGAAAATGAACAACACCAGGGTGGGACACGAATGAGCTCTGTCACTTCCACACGAACACTAGACCTACAAAATGGGTAAAATCTACCAAGTCACAGTGCATGGGCTAAGAGGGGAAAAAATGATCATCGATCTGTGCAACACCGAGGAGCAGATGAACAGCATGACGGTGCTGCAACTCAAAGAGAAGATAGCGGAAAGGCTTCCCGGGACCTCCGGTAAGAAACACTTCACGAGCGCTTAACGTCATAACGAGCATGTAAAATATTGCTAGGCTTACAGATACAAAAAGTAAAATATAACAGTGAGATGATCCAACTTATTCACACCAGATTGCCTGGAGCGATCAGTCCATCCTGCAAATTAAAAAAAACCCAAAAACATTTCACATTTACTACTGAATATGTTCAGAGACGCTTTCAAAATATACAAAAGTTGCCAAAAGTGTATTTGCTCGTGTAAATTGCATTTATTTAAAATGTATTTTGGCCAAACAGTATAGGTTATATTATCTGCAAGTCCAAATATATTTTGGCAACTCAGAATATATGTCGAATGAATGCCATCTACACGTACGATTTTTTTTTGGTCAATTTCCAATTTTTGTATATTTTGAAACACATCTGGACATATGATGAAGTGTATGTGAATCTATTGTTTTCGTAAGCAGCAGGTGTAATACCCTATCTATCTATCTATCTATCTATCTATCTATCTATCTATCTATCTATCTATCTGTGTGTGTGTGTGTGTGTGTAGGGAACAGTGTGAGTGCTCTGCGGCTGATCTTCACAGATAAGATGCTGGACGGAGATTCATCTTTGCTGTCTTCATTCGGAATCCAGCAACAGTCTGTCATCCACCTGGTGGTAAAAGTTCCTGGAGGACTGAGAGTGTGACAGAGAGAGAAACCACCACCTTCCTCTTCCTCCACTCACACAATGTCACGTCTCTTTGAACCTGGGGACTCTTGAGCTGGTCGTAGATCTAAAAGGCTTGGCAATATTGTGCTGTACTGCAATATTCTTATAATGTAAGGCTTGTTGTGCTCATCTGCTTGACTTGCTGTATATCTCTCCTTTTTGCCTTAAAAAGTTGCCATTAAAATGTTTTATTGCACCAAAATAAAACAAGCCCTGTCCAAGTCATCGCCTGATTTGTTTGTATAAACTTGATAATGGACATAAGAAGCATGAGGACAGATTAGGTCTATAGTAGGCCTAGAGCAGTAGTTCTCAAAGTGGGGTCTGACCGCTAGGGGGGCCTTAAAGGGGTTCCAGGAGGTCCCCAGCAAAGGGAGGAACGTTTAATTTCACTGTTATTTAATTCACCAGAAATCATCACAATCAGAGAATGCATAAAAATGTCTTTAATCATAGGTTTCAGTTGAACAATCCAATACTTAAAATCTTATCAAATGGGTGCCCTTGGCCTGATGTGTATCTATTTGAGTCTGTGACATGAAACACTCCTGATTTAAAGGATTAAGGGTGTGATCTGTTGCAACAAAAATAGGTCCTTTGGTGATTCTCATCCTGCTCAACCCTGCCGCCGTTGCTGCCTTCAAGTGCTCCTCTGAAGCTCCTATTGAACATCATTGGGTTTTTCGTGTGCGCCCAACTCTGAACTGCGATATTTCCGACAGCCCTGAATGCAGCATTTGAGCAAGCGTCGAGTTAAATGAAACAGAAAGTATTCTGGTTTGTAATGTGATGTAAGACAGATATACTCACATATCTCGTGTCAAACAGCGAGAAAAAAGTGTTTAGCAAGGATCTGAGCTAATGTCTTTAGCATTTGATGTCTGCAGTAAAAGGTAATGTTTTTCCTCTGTTCTGAATGCAGCGATTAACACTGTTATATCTAGGACTCATACGACAATTTGTCTTTCTTCAGATCTTTTACGGGTGACAGACACTTAAATACTCTTAATACTCTTAAATACTCTTAAATCATATTACGCGATGTTTTTTTCGAAGTAGACGGACATAATAGTTTGTGCATTTAAAGGAAAACAAAATGAAACCTCTGCATGAAGAAAATAATCTACACATACCGGACACGTTTGGCACCTCTCCAGGTAAACTATGCCCTGCAGTATAATGTTAAGGATATCTATGATCCACAAAAATGTAAGTTAGTAATTTTTCCAGAAATTGGCATTGCTTGATTAACAATTCCCTCCTGACAGAGTACAAGTACTATGGCTTGCAAAATCAAGGATCAACCTGTTACTTGAACAGTGTGCTCCAGGTGCTGTTCATGACCGGAGACTTCAGAGAGGCTGTGGAAAGGTTGGTACTTCAAGCTATATGGGGATTTGTCATTATTATTGTCACACTGAATGTATCTAATTTATGTTACCATTTTATCATGGCCAGTGCACTTGTGTAGGCCATCACATATGCCCTTTTTCTTTCTACAGGCAGTGCTGCCAAAATAGCAACACTATGAATATTGATCCTCAGCTGAAAAACTTATTTGATGAGTTAAAGGCACGTGAAGCTTACACATATTTAATCACACAGAAACTGGGGATCGACAAAGGTATGATACACAAGATAATGTTGGAACATACATGTAGCCTATAAATACAGGTTAACCAATCCTTGATTTCTACTCATCCCACCCCCAGTAAATGAACAACGAGATGCTGCTGAGTATTTTGAGAAGATTCTTAGTCTGACCAGCCACAAGGCATCACAGGTATAGGCCTCTAATATTGACTATAAGAATAGCCTATAGTGAAAAATCTGAGTTAAGAGAAAAATACATCACACTTGTTTAGCAATCTCTCTACTTTTGTGCCTTGAAGATATTCCACGGACAGCTAACACACAGGAACACATGCTCCGTATGCAAGACACAGACTGATGCCGATGGTGCATTTTGGAGTCTTCCTCTTGCAATGAGGGATTCCTATAGTGAAGACTATAGTGTGGTAAGGGGAACCTTTAAAACATTTTTGTGACAAGAGTCATACAGTGTGCCATTCTCAGACTGGAGTTTTAGTTCTACAAACTTTTTTCGGAATCAGAACTGCACTGGAGGCAGAAACAATGTTATTGGTTGAGTTACAACTCAGTGGGTGGAGCCAAAGAGACAATTTTATTTGAGCCTAAGTTAGCTAACTGCTGAACTTCAATGGCAAAGAAGGAATCTGGTCAAAATATAATAAAACAATATAAATGGCAATGACTTCTTTTGTTCAGGCTAAGCTAGTAGGCTAGCTAGCTAGATAGACTAGATAGCTGTAGGCTTGTTGGCCTAGTTTGAACTTGGAAGGCCAGCTAGGTTAACTAGCGAGCCTAGATGACATAATTTGGCTAGACTGCTTTTTGCAGTTCAAGAGCACTAAGCTTCATAATATTAGTTTACCCCTCTTACCCATCCCTTTTTCGCTAGGCTTCAATCCAACGTTAATTAGCCAGAAAAGCTGTGGTTCTTTGGCTCCACCCACTGAGGTTTCATTTAGCCAATGACATTATTTCTGCCTCCAGAGCAGCTCTGCCTCTGAGAAATGTTGGTGTAACTAAAACTACTGTCTTGTACCTGGTGCATTTTTCAGAGGGATGGCATTGAAGCGTTTTTCAGGCCTTCAAGGGTCAGTGGAGAGAACCAGATGTACTGTGATGGGTGTGATGCCAAGGCAGACGCAACGATTGTAAGTTAAGTTTCTGATTTCTTTTAAGAGACTCTGATGTTGAATTGATAGTTTTAGAAGTTCATAATGTTTAAAGTAAATTATAGCCACATGTTCCAGTGCTGGAAAGCTTTTGGCTTTTGAAATAACAGAATACACTGTATCTGCTACTGTTGTTCTGCTGTGTCATCTTTCAAAGCACTGTTCAAAAACAATTTGTTTTGCTTTATTGCTGAAAAGTGCTGTACAAACAAGTTTCTCCTTCTTCTGCCGTCTCTTGTATGTGTATTGTTATTGTGTGTTTCAACCAGGAATGTAAGATAAAGGACCATCCAGAGGCGCTGATGCTTCTTCTGAAGAGATTTGAGTTTGACTATAATTACATGCAATATGTCAAAATCAACTGCTCTGTGGACGTGCCTCGCATCCTACAGATACCAGAGGTATGTCTTTATATTTTCTCCTCACACATTTATGTTTGACCCTTGGTGTGACCTTTTTCATCGTTTTCCAATTCCTCTGATCAGAGTCACACATATGAACTATATGCAGTTGTGCACCATTTTGGGGATCTGAGAGGTGGACATTACACTGCTACAATTAAGTCCCAGGATGATGGCAGATGGTATGAATTTAATGATGCCCGCGTCACACTGGTAAGACTGACCACCTCCAGTCCAATGTGGTAGAACATTGTTCCAAAAGCATCAATAGTTTAACACGTTCTAATGCGGTTGGTGATCCAGTACAGATATTGTCATTCAACTATTATTCTTCTCTTCAACAGTTGGATCCACAGCCATTCCAGGGAGTCATGCAACAGTAATTTTCAGTTGGTCTCTTTCAATTCAATCTAATTCAATTTTATTGTCGTTATACTATGCTGGAGTATAATGAAAAGTAAGTTGTGACCTCTCACCATACAGTTTGCTCAATATGAACAATAATGTAACATCCATTTCATATTTCTTCCACTAGATCCCGCAGCGCTTATCTTCTCATTTACAGGAAAAACAAAAGTAAGTTCACAGACACATTCAATATGCTTATTGATGTCTTTAGGAGATTTACTCATTTGTTACATACCGATCAGCAGCCAACAGCAGATGTGCAGTCATTGATTGATTGTGGAACATGGTTTGGCACTTTACCCAAATTTATTTTTTGTCCATTTTGCCTCAATTTTCCAGTATATGCTCCAGATACTTCCATTCAACAAATCAACCAAGAACCTTCCTCTGAAGACCACCAACTTGATACTAATCATTATCCTGAGCAGAGTGTTGATCTTCTAAAGGACAGAGAGAGGGAGGAGGGAGACAAGGCAGCAGAAGAGGGAAATGACACTGTAGAGGCTGTTTCTACAGAAAGACATGAAGGTGGTAGGGAAGAGATGGAGGACAGAGCAGAGGCCAATGTCAGATATAGAGGAGCGGAGAGTGTTGCACAAAGGCAAAGAGAGTGTGTGACAAAATTTGACCTCTGCAGGGGTTTAGATAGTCAGAGTGCAAAGTCTGATATAGAGCATCAGGACAAGGGAAGAGTAGGTGATGTCGGACAGAACATGCCACATGAAGATCAGGAGTGTAAGGAGGAAATTGTTGACACATATACAAGACACAGCGATCTTAAAGATGTGACTGTGGAGAAAGCGGGAGAGGTACTGAATGATAAAGGAGACAGGGAGGGAAGGACAGGAGAAGCCAGGTGGATAAAGCCAGGTGAAGCACAGGGAAAGGAGGACTACAGTGTTAGACAAATAGGAACGTCAGGAAAGGTTGGACTGAGAGAACACCAAAGAGTAGGTGGACAGAGGAGACCATATGACTCTCAGGAATATAAAGGATTGGAGGATATTCACACAAATACAAGACCTGAAGATGTTAAGGAAGATATTATGGAAAGCATGGGTATTTCAAAGAAAGCAGAAAAGCATTATGTTGTGGTGAGAATTGATCAAGAAGAAAAGCAAACCCATGATGGTATACAGAGAACAAACAAGAGGCATTTTATTGGAACAGTGCCCCGAAAAAAGTCTCCTGAGAGAAGAGAAAGCTCACCACAGGGTTGTGCTACAAAAACAGGAAAAGGTAGTATGACCAAGAGGCAGGCAGCCAATGATGGGGAAAGTGTAAAAGGAAAACATGAGCCAAAGGCAGATGCACAAAATGATTTATCAAAGGGAGTTCACAATTTAAGATTGAATGAGTCTACTGTGGCAAAGGAAAAGAGACGTGGGAGCAAAAGAAACAGTGGAAAGTTAGAAGAGAACGAGGAAAAGATTCTAATTCCCTCCAGTGTCAAAAAAACGAGAAAAGAGCCTGACACACTCATAGAGGGTGGTGGTGTAAAACATAGAAGTACTGGACTGAGTTGTTTTTTACCATGTGTTGGACCTAGTCGACCCAAAGAGAAAAAGAAGAAACTAAATAAAAATCAAGGGTGTCTTTTTTTCCCTGCTTTAAAAGCAGGGAAAGGTTCAGAATCAGAATCAGAATGAAAGTGAAAATACACTCATTGTTGTTTTCAACACAGCATGTTAAATTGGTGATCCACAAGTTCCTCGTTCTTTAGATTTTGGCAACATCTTTGGTGCTCAGCCTCATTGCTGTGGTGTGACGTGTATTTCCTTGGATTTTCTGTTGATGAAGTTGGACTTTCTGTAGGTGGCGCTCTTTTCTTGTCTGTTCAGCCACTGTGGCTATCACTGATCATGCTAACTACCCAGTTCTTCTTCTCTTTATTCCAAACAAACAGCTGTTGCTGCTTCTTATAATGTAAAACGCATCACTTCCTGTGTGCTGCAGGAATTGTATATTTATGTATATTTTGATTGAAGTTAAGTTTTGTGAGAAAATTAATTGATAAGTATAAATTCTTTCCTGTATATTTCATTCGATGTGTTTGTCCAATAAGAGGATTCTTTTAGCCTTTACATTGTCTCAGCGTTGTTTACCATCAGAGTGCAGTGTTAACCATTACTGATTTATAAACTTATCACACTACATAATTCATTTAGTAGAAATGTAATCATGCTTGAAGTTTTTTGTTATTACTCTGAACTGAACACATCAGTAATGTGGCGTAATAATCTGGGCTATAACAAGTAAATCTTATGGAAAGTCCCTACTGTCCCTGTCGACCTTTTTAGAAACTAGAAACAGTTTATTCACATTTCTCTTCATCTCTGTCATATGTAGTGTTTTCATTTATCATGTCATTAAATCAAGGTTCTGTCGAGATTTAAAAATAAATAAATGAAAGAATTGCACACACATATTGTTACTGTCAGTACAATGGTGAAGGTCATCTGGTTATGATGGCTGGGCTGAATATAGAACAAGAGGAAAACTGATGACTGAAAAGAAAATGAAAGTATACCGTTGAGAGGTATCAGAAAAAAAGGTGTGGTTGAATGGCCTAGTACAGGAGTTCTTAACCTTTTTGCAAGTGCGACCCCTTTTTGAGGGTTAAAAAAGATATATATATATATATATATTAGCACCCTTCCCACGACCCCCAGGTTAAGAACCTCTGGCCTAGTATAAAGTTTAACTTCAGGATATAGAGGAGGAAGTGCATAGCATGTTTTAGGAGTAGGCTATAGGCTAGGGTTATCTTATGATAAAACAAAATAGTGTGTGTGTGCTTGAGCCCACATTTTGGCAGTGGCATAGAAACACAGGACCAGAAGAAATAGTATAAAGTTAGAGGAGCACAGGGTGGTGTTGTAAAAACTTGAAAGTAAAAAATAGGTGCACACAGAAAGGGAGAATTGTGGAAAGCAGTGCAACAGATGGAGGAGATGATCAGATTCATAAAGAAAAAGAAGGTAGATTTAGGATGTTACCTGCCATATGCTGAAGGAAATATAATAATACACTCTAAAAAGACATGAATTGTGAGAGGTGTGGTGTACAGTCTGTTTTTGTCTTACTTATGAGGCTAAAATGGCACAGAAGGAATCCACTTGTTTGGGTTCTTTATAAACTACATGGGGGTACATGAACGAGGTTGCGCTGGAAAAGTGTATGTCAAACGAAGAAAGCGGCCAGGTTTTTGGTTGTTGGCGCTTTCCGTAGCCGGATCTCTTCCCTACCACAAAACATGGCTGCCATCAGGAGTAGGGTGACTCCTGGTTGTCTAGCAAGATGTCTCCTAAGACAGACTGGAAACCCGAGCCGAGGCAGGCATCCAACTTCAGAGTCTTGGAATCCTGTAGGTTTTGTCCCTTGTTTTATGTCCATGACTTTTCCCATGCTTTTGGTAGAAAGCAATAAATTGCGACTTTCCTCGGCTAAGTTGCTAACCGGCTAACGTTAGCCTCCTCACTGCGTTAGTGTGCATGCCTTCTGTGACTTTGACAGCGCAGCTAACCTACCGTGGAGAGCAGTCCGGTGTTTATAGCATCGGGTTAATGCCGTCTGAAGTATTAGCATCGATTTTCCTAGGAAGTGCAGTTTACCTTACACTTAGCTAGCGGGGTAGCAAGTTGCTTGACATTTAACACCAATAATTTTTGGTATAAAGGGAATCATCATCTAGCCGCTGGCTAGCAGGATAACCTAGCTAGCCTTTGCCAGCTTTATCATCGTCTGTCACAGCATGTCTCGCTAAGTAATGATTATAATTAGATTTGCAATCACATTGTATTTTCTTGTGTGTCGCGTGCACCTGCCTGACGCATATTCCCCCTCATTCTCAAATAGAGGTTCCTCCAGAGGTCCCATCTTCACACAGTATTTGAGTGCAGGAGTCCTGCCACTAAGGCTCTCCTGGGCCAAAGACGCCATGGAAGGATCCTGTTGGTTAACGCTGCGGCAGTCAGGCACAACAGCTCACAGGTGAGTTGGCTGATTATCTTTCACGGCATGCTGCTGTTGTCAAAGAGGCACCAATAGCTGCGTCTCTGTAATAATAAAGTTCATGTGAGATTTTAGGTTCACGTCATTAAAGTAGAAGTACAAAGGATGGGAGTACCCTATTACAGTTGTTAAACAAGTTGTGAAGTTCAGTTAGCTGCATGTTTGTGTCAGGGTTCTTGAATGCACTTTGGCCTTAACTGAACAGCGATGCCATTCTGTGTTGATCTTGCCAGATCCCAGCAGAAACAGGATCCATGGCAGTTCCAGTGATGGAAGCTTCTGATGCTCATCTGGTTCTGGAGTCCACAGCTGTCCCTTTGCCCACTGACCCCGCCCCCATCATCACACAACCAATCACTGAGCAGGTAACTGTGGCTACATTACAACTACATAAATCATCTGTCTGAGGCCACCAATATATACTTTGTCTTAAGTGAACGCAGCAATGCTCTGATTCCTTTGCTGTCCTTGTGCAGACTGACCCCGCTGCTGTCATAACGCAGCCAATCATTGAGCGGCTGGCTGAGGCTCCACCAAATGCACTGGAGATTCTGCAGGGTGCGGTTACAGAAACCAGCTTAGCAGAGCTGGGATTGGCCAGCCACACCCCAGTAGGGCTGATCCAGAACTTGCTAGAGTTCATGCATGTGGATGTAGGGATGCCCTGGTGGGGTGCCATCGTTGTAGGTAAGAAAAGATCAGCACAACCCTTTAACCTACCATTTAGTTGACAGTGTTAAAGTATGTTAAACTATCTTAAAACAACAGTGTTGCATTGTCCTTTGTAACTTTTGCTGTGAAGATTAAAGGAAAATTCACCCTAAAACACTTCAACACTTTTATAAACAGCTATTGGTGATGTGCCTTGCATTTCTGGGTCCATTTTGTTGTTTGGTGGTGTATTCTTCTTACTCCTGTGGATACCTGGCCAAACGTAGATGACAAGACTTCATGTTGATGTATTTGCAAAATCTAACTGATCACTAATCAATTATCAGAAGTAAATGTGGAAGATTAAGGGAAAGTGGCTACAACAAATGCATTGAACATCACATTGATGATGTATAACAGTGTGAGAGTATCCGAGGGTGGAAGAAATGTAATGCCATTCCGAGCGATGCATGCAATACTTAATGTATTTCCTCTGTTCTTTCTCCTCCTTCTCTTCCTTATTTTCTTGTTTCTATTAATCACTTACCATCATTTAGGAACAGTGCTGGCTCGTTTGGCTGTGTTTCCAGTCATAGTGAAGGGCCAGAGGGAGGCGGCCAAGCTGAACAACGTGCTGCCTGAGATGACCAAACTCACCAACAAGATGAATGAGGCCAAACAGAGCGGAAACAAATTTGA
>OOFE01015072.1:0-11941 GCA_900323365.1 Monocentris japonica | reverse complement strand
CACATCCACGCACGCACACACTCACACACACACACACACACACACACACACACACACACACACACACACACGCTTCATAATGCTAAAAGCCTGCCTCATTAGGTGAGATCTATTGTTATTTCATGTGTTTTGTGCATGTGTGTGTGTGTGTGTGTGTGTGTGTGTGTGTGTGTGTGTGTGTTGTGTGTGTTAACGTGCAGCCACAAAGCTCTACAAAACTGTATTGATTCCAATCGAACTGTTCTTGTCGCCTTTCCAGGTGATTTACACCTTAATTATGGAAACACGCACACAAATACACACACAGACACACACACACAAGTTGCAACAAGATTAATGCAAAAACTGGGACATCACAGTAAATGGAAGAATAATTTCACACACACACACACACACACACACACACACACACAGCACACAAACACATACACACTCAGTCAGTCACCTAAGGGCAATGAGGACAAGCCCAAAACACATGGATGGGGTTATCACAATGATAGATGAACCAATATTTGTCTAATCTGAATCAATCAAACTAAAACCCACTAGACTAACAGCTTTGTTATTTATTTTAAAGAGGCTA
The DNA here is from genome assembly GCA_900323365.1 of Monocentris japonica. NCBI lineage: Eukaryota > Metazoa > Chordata > Actinopteri > Trachichthyiformes > Monocentridae > Monocentris > Monocentris japonica. Next base: position 11,358 of record OOFE01015072.1, on the reverse strand, counting down.
GCACTGCTGTTCTATTACAGTTTTTCTGAATTGTTTACACTCTACAGCTGGAACTTGTGACACTCATGTACCAAACCCTTAAACCAATTCTGCAAAAATACAAATAATTCTACAGATTGCATAACTACAAAGTGGAAAGCACCGTCATTCAAAATGTTAAATTGAAATTACCAGTTGACCACACAGCTCACAGGTACAAAAACAAGCTTTTGGCCAAATTGTTGTACTACAAGAGCAAAAGGAGAGCAAGGTGAGGGAGGCTGGGCAGAGAGTCCAGCCCAACCTGAGACACTTCAATATTACATTTTGTTTAGAGTTTTGAAAAAATAAGGTACAGTTTCAGAAAATGTGTGTAAACAATTCAGAAAAGTTATAAATAGCAAACCATGTAGAGCGACAGGAAAGACTGATGAAAAAAAGTGTTCTTTTACCCCCTTTTAGCTGCTTTAAATAACAGCAACCTTGTGTGACATTTTAGGACAGTCGGTGAAAAGCAGTGAGTGGCAGCAGAAGGCAAAGGGCCTGAGCCTGATGTCTGGTCTCTTTCTTGCCAAAGCTGTCTCTGCTTTGAATGAATGCAGGCAATGGAGGTATAACACTAAGGACTGCAGCTTCAGGACAGATAACATGACAGCTCAGGGCACAAGCAGAGAGAATGTACAATGTTCCTGTCTGTCTGTCTGCAGGGAAAATCTAGTGTTTCCAGACAGAGTGATTTCTCCCCTTCCTTATCCTGATGTCTCTGGAGGACATACACACACACACACACATACACAGTGATAAACAGGGGATGTAAGCTACAGAATGTGAAGTGTGTTTGTGTGCATGCATGTGTGAAAAACAGCGGGGGATCATGAGCAGTGACCAGGGACATACTGAAGGAGCCAGGAGCCATCAATCAGAGGAACAGGTGCTTACACACTGTCCTTCCCATGTAGTCCTGCCTGCCCTCCCTCTTACGGCATATGTGTGTTTTCTCGGTAGTCCACCTGCTTTGTCTTCTGACCTTTTTCTAAAAAGTCACCCAGAGTGAGCACCCGCAAGCATTCTCTCCACTCTTGAATTTTCTGGAGTGCCTTTCTCCAATTTGTTACCACTTGGACTGGAGAGAGTGGTCCACTGTAACTCAATGGCTAGAACAACACTGTCAGGGTTAGGTGTTTGATTCCCATCGGGCCACCCATGCTAAAAATATGTGCACTTATGGTACTGTAAGGCACTTTGCATGAAAGCATCCACCAAATGGCGCACGTTATATAACACACACACCACATTACTTGAGTTACTGCAGATTTGGCTGTAATGGTCATCGGTGCAACATTATGATGATTGAAGTTGCAAAGATAGTTGCTGTTTCTAACATTACTTTCTTACTTTACCTTTAGGCAGCCTAGCCTAATTTGCAATGGAGGACTGGATGCTTCCTTTTTCAAACATAATTTACTCACTGTCAGCAGAAATCTGGCAGGAATTTTCCAAAGCAGATATCTGAATAGCCCTAAGGTTGTGTTCAGCCTCTGTAGGCCTTTACATAGTGGAAAATAAACAGGAACACAGAATGAACTGGGGCAGTAGAAATGTTTCTGAGACATTTCAATGGTACACTGAATCAAACATAAGCAGGATACAAACACAAGGATACACAAACGCTGACAAATTTATTCAACAACAATTTGAAGCACAGGCACATATAAATGAACACAGATGCACAAACACACACACACACAAACACACAAGGAGGAAAATGTAATTAAATACAACACATGCTGTTTCCATACTCCCCAATGAAGACAATCAGTATGAATCTCACTGTGTAATGATATCTGAACATCCTGAATTGAGTCATTATGGCTCACCAAGGTGTGCTTCCGGTCCGCCGTCCTCTCTACCCTCTTTCTCTTGTTTTTCAATACAATCTCCCTCTCTTCCTGCCTCTCTCCGTGTGAAACATCAACAGACATACACACAAAATGCTGCCATCGCAGTCCTCAGAGGCATATTTTCTCATGGTCTCTACACTCATTTCCTCTCTCTTGTCTCCTCTTTTACTCCTATTCTGTCTCTTAATTTTTGTGACCCCTTCCTGTTTTCTTTGTATCTGTCTCGCTCTCTGTCTGAGGAGGTAAATCACCCCAGAGACACACACTGTCTGCGACCTTCATGAATCACAATCCTCTTCTTTCATTTTCTCCCACTCTCTTCCTTTGTGCTTTTTCTTTGTATTCCTACATCTTTATGTGGGGCATCTATTCCTCTCCCACATATTGTCCGGTTCCCCCCTCTGTGCCACACTATACTCCATTTTGCGACATCACTCTATTGCAGATACAATGAACCTCATTTATAAAAAGTGATTTATGAAGAAATTATCCTCCTGATGTCAAATTCAGCAGGTTACATTGACTTTCTCCAATTTGTCCATGACAATTTCTATCGCTTTCCAATGTGTGAATGCTCCAGATAGATTTGTGTACAATCATCAATAACTGTACAGTGAAATTAAGAAATTCTACATAAATGAAGACCAGTTTGGATCCCTAACCTGACTCACTCATTTTAGTGAGTCATGCTCTTAATCTTTCTCCTCTCATTTGACTCAAGGAAAGCATTGAACAGCTTCCCAAGAGCTGTCACCCGACTCAACCAGCCCTCCTAAGAATCAACCCCCGTACAGCCATTCAAACTCTGGACTCCTCCTGATTCTGATTATTGCAACCAGTGGTCTGTCTTACCTCAGAGGCAAAAATACTGCTAGAGCTGTCAATTTTGAACAGTTTTTTTTTGCCTGGACTGCAATAATTTTGAAAAACAAAGCAAGCTTAAAAAGCAGCATGTCCAAAAGCAGAACGGTAAGATTCAGGCTTAATTAACCACTGAGCCCAGATTAGACAATTGAAAGCACAGGCTGAAATATCTACTGTCCCCGCACAGGGGCACTTTCCTGAAATCTTTATTATTATGGTAATACCCTCTCTCCATCACTATTAATAGTAAATGCGCACACACAAACGCACATGTACACACACACACACACACACACACACAACAGTACACACAACTACACAGAGAGATTTTCAATTCCCAGCAGGTCCCTTTCCTTCAAGGCTTGAGCCAAAAAAAAAATCAGTCTCTGTTTTTGTCATAGAACAAAGGATGCAGGTAGGGGACCTGTGTGTGGGTGTGTATGTGTGTGTTGTGTATATTTGTATATGTGTGTGCCAATATGTGCAGAAAGCCAGCCTGCGTTTAAGAATGTATAGACTTGCGCTGACTGCTGAGCGTATACTCTGAGGTGTGGCACAGTAAGAGGAGGCGTAATGGATGGAGCAGATAATTGTTGAGGGGAGACAGAAGTGACAGAAAAGAAAGACAGCCAGCTGAGAGAAGATGACTTTATCTCTCACCTGCCAGAAGATGTTGTCGATGGTGTTGCCCAGGAATCCTTCTCTGTTGTCAGAGGACAGGAGTTTGGGACCCAGTATCGTCATGAACTCCTCAAAGTCCACCTGGCCATCACCTGCAGACAGACAAACAAGGAAGCAGACAAGCAAGCCAGCAGGAACGTATAGCCATACACACACACACACATATAAACACACAGACAGGCAGAAAGACAGGGAGGCAGACCGGGACATAAGAAAGTCAAACACACAGACAGGAAGCCAGATTGGAGCTTAATAATGCATTCTATGTTGGAGTTTGCTTGTCAAAACAAAGAAATAGGCCCCAAGACAGATCAACAGATGGAAGTGCCCTCATCCTTGACAAACACCCATGCATCATCAGCATGAATTCACCTTTCAAATAATGTGTGTGTGTGCCTGCCTGTGTGTCTGTGTATGAATGCATGTGGGTTTGCGTTTGTGTCCGCATCAGTTCAGAGAACATTTGGCACATTTAGATTTGAAAGACACAACTTGTAAATGTATGATTATGAATTCTCTTGCTGAACACTGAAAATACACCAGTCTGTTACTAAACATAGTAATCAATTGCCAGTCTGATGAAATGAAAACTCTTCATCTTGTTTTATGCTTCTAAACAAATTCACTATAAATAAGTTACTGTGTAGTTATACTATATAATACTAATACTAATACTAATACTAATACTAATACTAATACTAATACCAATACCAATACTAATACTAATACTAATACTAATACCAGAACTAAACAAATTAATACTATTGTTATAATTAGTAGCATTAATATTAGTAGTAGTTGTAGTGATAGTGGTAGTAGTATTAGTAGTAGTAGTAGTAGTAGTGGCAGCAGTAGATTCTCAGCACTGTAGTATTAGTATTAGTAATAGTAGTAGTAGTAGTGGTAGTAATAGTGTTAATATTAATTACTACTTCATCTAAAACCTGAGGGAAACGAAATGGAAAAAGGGTGAGGAGATAATACTGAAGCTCAAAGGATCAAGGTTTCTTACAGAGGGATTTAACGACATGTTTAAAACCCGAGGGTGCAGATTGTCTAAGAACTGCTAATAATTGATATAATCCTTGGACTACTTGTACCAATGACCTCTTTCAGGAATTTATTAGTGATAACATCGAGACGACAGGTAGAGGACTTTACGTGAGATGCTGACTTTTCTCAGACCAAAAGACACTGTGTCTCTCAGAGTACAAGGCAAAAAGCTTTTATCTTTGACCTTTGATATGTAAGAAACAAGAATAGACAGATAGGAACTGGTGACTAGCTTGTTTGTGATGCAGAGACTGCTTAGCAGTATTCACAGTCTTCAGAGAATTTTACAAGCAGAACTGGAGTTAAAGAAGCAGGATTAGACAGGTACACTCTTTATTGTATCCAAAGGGATTCTTCTGGTGTTGGATCAACCACTGCTCTTAAGGCAATTCAGAAAAGGTTTTTAGAGAAAATCTTGTGGGAGGCTAGATTTCAGAAACTCATATCATATGACAATTGTTTCCCTTTACATCACCATTAATCATCAGCACACATCCAATAAAAGATCCATATTGTTTCCTATCTTAAAGACTTTTCATTGTTTAAATTTCATGTTTTACAAGAATTAAAAAAAAATAAGCCTCTTGAAACCTGAAACACATGATATCTGAAAATACAGAATACTGTTTTACACCAGTATTTATGGACACAACAACTGAGAACAAACATTATTAAATACACATGAGACTGAAAAGCTCCACTTTGTGTTTGTGTATATGTGCATGTGTGCATGCCTTTGTGCATGCAAGCCAGCATGTGTGTTTATGTGCCTCACCATCCATGTCTAGTCTCTGCATGATGATGGCCAGCTCCACTTCACTAGGCATGTAACCCAGGGAGCGCATGGCCATGCCCAGCTCCTGTTTGGAGATGAAACCATTCCCATCACGATCCAAAACACGAAATGCCTCACGGATCTCTGCAAGAATAATACAAAACCTATCAAAACATATCACTGTTTGATATTCTTCCTGTCTTTCTTCTTTCTTTCTCTCAATTTCTTTCTTTCTTTCTTTCTTTCTTGCTTTCTTTCTTTGATTGAGGAGGAGCAAGACAGAGCTGTATGTTTTGCTCAAAGCCAAACACAATCATCCTACATCAAAATTGATATGGACGTGATATAAACTATAGACTGATCTGATTAGAAATGTTAATGTTTTGTAATAAAGCTACAGATACCTTTGAAATAAGGTAGTTATGTTACATGTTCGATAACTTGAGAGGACTGAAAACATCATTTACACAATTCAATATAATAGTTAATTTTGGTCATAACACCATTCAAATTACAGTCTGTAAGTAAAATGGAACTACTGCAACATGATGCATATGTGTATTTACAGTATAAATACACTGAATATATTTACTCTAGCAACCTGTATCTGTGCTATTTGAATGGAATTTGATTGGCTTGGCCATTGTTGCCCTGTGGGTTGCTGGGTAGCCTGGGATAGCCTGGCAGCAATGGTGTAAGATGTGGATGTGGCTCTCCCCTTTCCTTCCCTTTTTCATTTATTTCCCCCCCTCTTAATTTTGTACCAGTCTTACCTATCAAAAGCTGGGGGCTCATCACACCAGACCACAATGTCTTTTCATCTTTATCCCTATTAAAACCCCAACGTCTGTATTTGATTGATTTAGTGTGCTGGATTCCTGTTGTTCTCCGTATGTGTGTTTGTGTGTGTGTGTGTTTGTGTGTGTGTGTGTGTGTGTATGTGTGTATAAATGAGTGTGGGTGTTGTGCACTGATGGGGGGATAGCCTCAACACAAAAGTGGCAGGTGGACATGTTTTGTTTTTTCTACTTTTTTCCCATATCTTCCATATCTGCGATCCTGTGGCTGTCTCCTTTGAGGCGTAATTTATTGGAAGGTTTCCTTTCATTGTACAGGTGCACTGATGCTGCTTAGTAGGCTAATCCTGTCTTCCCCTTTTTCTCAATACATATGTTCTTATTTTTGTCTCCCTGAGATTTTATATTTTGATCTGTGTGTTATGCCCTGATGTCTGTTGCATTTCCTTGCTTATATTGTTATACCTTGTGTTATCCATTGCATTTCAAATACAATTTCAATCAGAAATAAAGAATCCAAGGCCTTGTACAATGTTTAGCTTGAAATTAACTGGTATAAATTGTATCGTCAGGCTCAAATTCTATAGATTTGGGAGAAACTCATTTGAAACTATAAATAATCAGATTGTGTTATTGAGCTGGACTAATCCATTAGATTATTTTACAGATTAACAGTTTTAAGCAGTTCAGTAATGAGAAGATTAGCTGTTGAAAGGAACTTCCCTGGGGCTGATAATAGGCTTTCACATTGACAGGATGTGTTACAGCCTTTCCCTCGAGACAAATCAAGGTGAGGATACACTCTCTCTGTCTCTTTCTCTCTCTCTCTCTCTCTCTCTTACGTCTTTATTTACTTTATTTATTTACTTTACTTTATTTACTTGCTGTATTTTACAAACCCCAGGGGGGCTGTCCCAGTCCTTCCACACATGACACTCGGATGCATCACCTAGAGCCTTTCTGACAGGCTGCTCTGATATAAAAGGCCTCCTGCTTGCCTGAAATGGTAGGTAAAGGCACAGAGTACATGCAGCATCTATTCAGACTGCAGAATTAGTCAGATCTCTGAGGACCTTCTTACAAAATACCTGGTCAATCTCCCACTAATTACCTGTCAATCATTTGACACTATCTGAGTGGAGGTGGAAGGGGGAGAAGGAGGTTTGGGGGGTGTTTCTCTCTGTTGTTGAATTTATCGACTTGATAAAGTCTGCAACAGAGGATAGGCTTTGAAAGTCTCTTAAACCTCTCTTAAACGGCCGTGATCAAGCCATTATTGAAAAAACCAAATTGATTGCAAAGTACTTCAGAACTATAGACCAATCTCAAATCTGCCATTCCTATCCAAAATACTTGAACGAATGGTAGCCAGTCAACTTATGGATTTTTTTGTCAAAAAACAACCTATTTGATGGCTTTAGATGGCTTTAGCTCTTTCCACTCCACCAAAACTGCACTCACAAGAGTGGTCAATGATCTCCTGTTAGCTATTGACTCCAACTCAACCTCATCACTATTGCTACTTGACCTGAGTGCAGCCTTCGACACAATTGATCATAGGATACTCTTGAGCCGTCTTGAAAATTATATTGGTATCTGGGGATCAGCACTTTCTTGGTTTAGGTCCTATCTACTCGATAGATCACACCACATCTTTAACAACAACATGACCTCAGAGTGTTGCAATATGGACTTTGGTGAGCCACAAGGCTCTGTCCTAGGACCACTATTATTGTCTATCTATATGTTGCCACTCGGTGACATCATTCGCAAATTTAGCATTAACTTCGACTGTTACGCCGATGACACCCAAATTTACATACCCGTCAAACCAACTGATAACACCCAATTTCAAAAATTAGAGGCCTGCCTATCAGAGGCCAAATGTTGAACATCCCTAAACTTCTTACTACTTAATGGCAACAAAACTGAGATGCTGATTGTAGGACCAGCTGGACATAGACATTTGTTTGAGAATAGTACTGCATGGTCCCCCACTCTGAGCTGCCGTTTGCTGTGATGCCCCACATCAGATCTGGATGTCCCACCATAATAAACTTTTATGCATTGTGTATACACTGCTCGGCATCTATTGCACGCCCAACCGTCCTGGTAGGGGGATCCCTCTCTGAGTAGTCCCTCCCGAGGTTTCTTCCAATTTTTCCCTAAAAGGTTTTTTTGGGAGTTTTTCCTTGTCCTCTGTTGAGGGTCCAAGGCTGGGGGATGTCGTGTACTAACCATTTATTGTTTCACATGTTGGGCACGGTGAAGCCCTTAGAGACTGTAACGGTGATTAAGGGCTATACAAATAAATGTGATTTGATTTGATTTGATTTTCACAGGAGAATGCTCCACTCTGCTCTGTGGGGGTGTGAGAGTGTTGTTTAAGCTGGCTCCGCACATTTTCACCGAAGAAATAGAATACAGTTGAAAAAAGCAATAGTCTGCTGCACAATAGAATTCAGATCACGATTTCCCTGAATCTAATTCTTTTCCTAGCTTTAATGATGAATTTTGCATGGGATTCTCTCCTGTTTCTCTCCCCCCCCTTCTCTCGCTCAGTCTCAGTGTTGTTAATATTCACGTCCTGACATGGTGCTCCCTCCTCTGTGTCTGTGTAATAAGCCTGTCTCAGATCTGTCTCCTACGCCTGTCTTTGCTCTGTCAGTTCGGTGAGAGCCGAGGTTCAGTCGCAACCCCCATCTAAGCCTGTAAATATCCCCTTCAGCTGATAACTAGACTAGAGCGCTGTGCCACTGGCTCTCTCGCTCTCTCTCACCAAACAAAGTGAGAGTCAGAGGAGAGGGATTGGGAATGCGAGTGCGCGGCCTCCCCTCTCTCCAAAAACAAAGTGAGATTTATTTGTATGCAGCTCAACAGTGAGGAGTACATTCTCAATAGGGTTTGAATGAGCTAGTCCCTAGTGTATTACTGTGTGATGCACGTGCGTGTGCATCTGTGTGTGTGCATGTGCATGTGTGTGTGTGTGTGTCTGTCTGTCTGAGCGAGCACATAACCCTGCTTGTGCATGGTTATGTATCACAAATCCAATCTCCAGGACTGTACATGTTCTCACAGTGATCGATGAAACAGCTGAAAACCAGAGAAAAGGACACCAACCATCCAACACCGGGGTGATAAACTAGTCTGCACTAACAGATGATTTTAAAGGACCTTCAGCATCTCTCAGAAGTGGGATTAGGAGTTCTAAAACTTTAGCAGCCAATAGCACGGCTGTTTTGTCCACACTGAATAATCCCATTGGTTGGTTTTGATCTGCGGCTGACAGAGCCAAGATAACGCTTCATCATAATGTCTTATAGTTCAAATTACTGTTCAAACTACTTTGCCCTTCACACTGCCCTTGACTGGCCAAATGAAACACAGGGGCCAACCAGACTGTTGATCGTAAGATGCTTCTGGCTGTCAAATATTTTACTTACTGAGCCAGTTCTGCTTTGTAAAAGCAAGTGTTTTAGTGAACTGAGTTGAGTCGAGTTGTCTATCAGGGACATTGGATTAAAAGATTTAGGAGACAAAGTACTCATTCAAAGCTCACTCAAGTAGAAACACAAACAAACAGAGCTTCTGACTGAAACATACACTCATGCTCTAAATCCTGAATAGCTTAATGACAGGATTAGTATTTCATTTCACACTGGACAAGCCTTGTTAAAAATATATGCACTCATAGTGCTGTAAAGGTGTTTGGATTTAAGGGTCCACCAAATTGCATGTCAAGTTATTTCATGGTATATCTCTCCCTCACAGTACATTATTTTAAGTACTGTGACTGATGTAATTTCTTAAGCACTATAATTGGAAACCAGAGCATCCAGTCAAGCATTGAAAAATGGCTAAATGGAAAAAACCCTTCCCCGGGAGAACTGGAGCATTGTTCCATTGAAACATGAATTGCTCTTACCTCACATTTTTCCCTGCTTCCTAAAGTTTATCTCCCTCCCTCTCTCCCTCTCTCCCTCTCTCTCTCTCCCACACACACACAGTCTATCTCTCTGTTGGCACACTCACCTCCAAGCTCCTCTGTGGAGATGCTGGTGAGCTGGAAGGCTTCGCTGCCTTCGGACAGGGAGGTGCTCAGGTAGTTGTCAGGATAGAGCAGGCCCGCCCGCACATGGTGGAATGGCATCTTCTCCCTGCAGAGACAGACACATGCACGCTCTGAATAAACTTTACATGTATGTGCGTGTGAGAGAGAGTGAGAGAAAGAGAGGTAATATAAGTGTTTCTGTTTGTACGTGTATTTAGACCCTAGCTGCCAGCTCAGTCATAAGCCCTTTTTAGAAACACAAGCTCTTACATTGTTCCTTCTACAAAGCTAATGCCCATTTCTGCAAGAAACCGCTGTGTCCTCCATGGCAGAATCACACTGACAAATGATGTAATCACATTATAATTCAATGGAGGCACAAGAAAATATTCCACTGTTATTATGCAGGTAAATACCATCAGAATACAATCAGCAACCCAGCATTATCTATCATTCTCTCTTGGTCTTTCTCTTTCTTGCTCTTTGTTCAGTCTCCTTGATCCACAGAGATAAGAAAGCACTAAAGTCCTGTCAATCGCTATCACTTCCTCTAACCTCCCTGTCAGAGCTGCTGACTTCCTGTCCCTCCAGACAATCCCAACAGACACCTCACTAAGAGACCTCGAGTCTTGACAGGGCATCAATCATCAATACTCCCTGCCAATACTCCCTGCTGCGGTACAATGAGAGCAGTTCTCTCTTTCGATGCATTGAGTTATCCCTGTGATGGTTTTTCCTGTTGTTGACACTTCTGCAATATGTTTCATGTAATGTTCTCGCCGATAAAACACACTGAACTAAATTGAAGTATGAATCAACTTTATTTGGCACTAACACATGTACACATGCAGTGAATTTCTTTCTTTGCATCCTACCTCTGACTAGATATACCCACATCACCCCACACACATGCACTTTTCCGGTCAGAGGACAGCACAGGCAGCAGCTATTGGACAGCGTGCCTGGAGCAGTTGGGGGTTAAGTGCCTTGCTCAAGGGCACTTTGGCAGTGTTGGTGGGCACCGTAGCTGTGGCACCAGTCATTTTTCAATCACCAGTTCACAGCTGGAATGCACCCTCCTGGTGGTGCTGAGGATCGAACCAGCGACCCTCCGGTGATGGGTCGGTCTCTCTAACCGCTAGACAGAGGGGTATCTCTCCTATCTGACCCTGCCAGATAGGAGAGATAGAGATAGAAGTGTGGATGTCTCTGTCGTACAGGAAACATGTCCAAAGTCTAAGCAGCCACTCTCCACTC
>OOFE01015071.1:0-10337 GCA_900323365.1 Monocentris japonica | reverse complement strand
GGAGGGGGGCGGGGCTGCTGACCTACGACCTGATCAACGTAGACTAAGACGATACAGAGAAACCCTGGCGACGTAATAAACGGATAAGACGAATCTCCCTGAACTCACATTTTGGACCTCAGCACAGCTTCTGCTCTCCAGAGTTTCAGTTCCTCTCCCACAGTGACACACAGAAAAGAAACCAGGAAGTGATGCTGCAGTCACGTCATATGGGAAAGATGGCTGACATGAACCTCCCTACTTGAAAACACCATTCATCTCAGATTTCATTGACTTGTTGGAATGCTCACACCCAAGATGGCGACCTTCAGGTTAAACGAACTGCAGCAGATATTGCCATTGCTGTATTAGTGTGCATATAATTGATCGTTTTGATTTTTATTGTCTTGTTTGTCTCCAGTGACGACACACTTCCACAATTTGTGATGCCAAATGGGAGAAATAGGAGCCTACGGAAAATTGTGTCCTACTGGTGATCGCCACTAGGAGGCTGACGTGAAAGGTTTCTCCCAGTTAGCAGTTCCTATTTTGTCCAATATGACAGGAACACTGAGTTAGCTTTCAGGTGTAACCTAGAAAACACTCGCTAGAAAGTACCGCTCACCTGAGCTTTCAAGTGGTAAATACTACTTGCGAACTCAATGTTAAGTATGTACTGAGATTTCTCCGACTTCCTAAATTCTGACGTCACAAACCGAGGAAATACCTGTCGTCAAGTGTAGGGAATGAAGATTTAAAATAAAACGGACAAAATGTATCGTCACCGAGTTCATGTGTGTTAATGGTGAAAAAGCTGATCAGGAGAAACCAAAGTCTCTAGAAAACTACAATCATGGCATTTGACGGCTTCAGATGAGTTCGAACTTCTGACATGTATTCCCATATGAGGTGAATGCAGCATGACGTGCTAGTGGGGTACGCGCTCGCTAATTCCCATCGGCACATTCGATTGTCAGTGAACCAAATCTTAACATCAATGTTGTATTTTTCTTCACCGTTCAGTGACTGTAAAAGACTTAAGACTTTACACTTAATACTTTAAAACTTTACAACGCTAACAGGCATGAAGTGAGACCGGTAGCATAACTAGCTAGCTGTTAGCTGCACCCCGCTAGTACCTGGAAGGTCCGTGTGTATCTGTTTAAATATCCCCCATGAAAAATCACTATAATACTCCTATAAATTAGAGAGTGTCTGTGGTTCTCTTACTGACTTGACAGCAACCTTACTTTATAGTAAAGTTCTTATGGTATCACTATGATATCCTAAAGGGATTTGCAGTGTGTTTGTGTGACTCAATAGTAACCTGATTGTATTTTATGGCATGCTTTTATCTCCTATTATAGTTTTGTGTGATATTTGTATAGTATCTGTCTCATATTTACTATAGGGTTACTATAGTTGTTTTTCATAAGGGATGCTCTGTGCTTGGAATGTATCACTGAAGAGCAAATGTAAAATCAAACCCCCCAAAAAAGACCAAATTATCTTCTCACATTCACATTAGTCTTGATTACATCCATCTCATGAAACATATCGTTAAGAGTTGATAGTACCTCAATGTGCAGTCCTTCACTCGAGGACTAACACTGCCAAAAGCTGACATCTTCTGAAACTCAGTGTTAAAGACTGAGGCTGCCTCCAAGCATTACAATCCATTCGAATGTGTCCCTCATCAAAGCAAAAATGGTTTCAGAAGGTACTTTGAAGTTCCCCCCGTGAATGATGTCTGCGAGTGTGTTTTTTTTGGAGAAAGACAGGACAGGAGACTCGTTTTAAAACATTACACATTCCTTTTTTCACACCGACTGATTCCCCCCAGTATCCCTCCCCATCTCCGCCGCCCAACAAACCGGCCGGATTTCCACCCGGTACGCCTGCGGTAAATGTGCTGTAATAATCGGATCTCGGCAGCGCTGAGATGGAGGAGGCTTTGAGGCTGTCAGCTTTTTCTTTTAGAAGTTAAAACTACACCACAGTACACAGTTTTCACAAGTCATGCGATATACAGGAACTAGAATTCAGAAATTAATATCCTTGTAATATTAACGTAAAAGCCGTAAGAACTATTTAAAAAGAAAACCATAATAATCGTCATAATAAATTATTAGCATGTTAAAACAGTGACTTTTTTTACATGGAATTTCATATGAAAGAATAAGTGTAAACATATCTATCTCACTGGCTGGCCCACTCTCACCCCCCTCCCCCCACCAAAAAAATCATGAAAAACTGCATTTGGTGATCAGCTGCACATTATTTGTAAAAAGTGATAGAAATATAACAAGAGACAGAGGGGGTGTAGCAATAATAATTTCCAATAAATAGCACATTCCAGAGGGGTGGACATTTCTGGTTCCACAGACTTCTAGGTTAGCCAGTTTGCCAAAGTTACCATATTTGTAAAGCATTCAACAAAACCAAATAGGAGCAATTAAGACGACAAAGACACGAAGATGGCAAAGTGACAACGGGTTTTGTCGAGTTGGTTCCTCATACTCAGTCTTGCGGCGGTTTCCGGAAAAAAGGTTGCGATAGCGCAGGTCGGTACGCTACAATTCCATCCCAGAAAAAAAGGAGAAAATAAGGCCCCTGAAATAAATATTCTCATTCTTCTTTTTTTACGGTTTCCCAGGAAAAAAATAACAATACGACACATCTACCGTTAAAAAATGGTATTCCCACGCCGTAAGAAAAAAGTTATCAAAAAACACGGCTATACCATCCTGGAGTTAGTGTCCGATGAAAAGTGTCCGAGGTTTTGTTTTTGCCGACGGCCCCTGTTGTTCTTCGGGCATTTCCTGATGGGGGAGAGAGTGGGAGACACAGAGAGAGAGAGAGACATAGAGAAAGAGAAAGAGAAGGCGAGATATATTTAGTCCAAATCCATGATGTCCTGAGTAGGTTCTTGTCAATGAGCCTACAGAGATCTTTCCATTTCCCTCTACTAACTATCAAATAATGAAAAAAACATGTATATATATATATATATATCCAACAGCCAAAGCACGATTCCAAAACAAAATAACTCAAGGACAGAGGATAAAGATCCAGATGTTTACTTGCCAGCTGAGGATGCCTCGGATGGTGATTTGGCCGATGGGGACGAATGGGAAGCCTCAAGATTCATTGCAAGAATGTCACAACATGTCCAAACAACACTAGAGTCTATAGTACAGAGCCAGTAGAAACAGATGGGAAAATGAACAGCTGTGTGTCTTAACTGATCGCACACGATGCCAAGCACACTACCCATCTCAACCAGTCAGGATGCTTCTCAGTGCTCCCTTTCATAAGAAGGTTGTCTCTCCAAGACAACTTGGAAAGAACTTTTACCCCGAGGACACATGTATCGACTTGACCTTCTTGGATTTGATCAACTTGACCTTTGATTTGATTCTCTTGGCCCATCCCTGTCCTAGACTGTTTCCTTGTATAACTCTTTACCTCCTAAACTGGTTCCTTCTAACACCTCCTACTTCCTAGACTGTTACCCTATAACACTTCCTACCTCCTAGACTGTTCCCTCTAGTTCTAGGATGCCACAGAAGGCCAAGAGTCTGCAGGTTTTCATTCCAACCAAACCCTTCAGCAGCTGATTTCACTGGGTAGTTCCTCCTCTCTGGCTGAAGGTGTGTTCATCAGTCTGGAATGAAAACCTGCAGACTCTTGAGCCTCCGTGGACCATGGTTGTCCATCCCTGCTTGAGTTCAATGACAACGTTTTCAACAAGGGGACTAACCCTATCTGGTGATTGTGTTTAAGCTCATTGTGAATACAAACCAAGGCTTGCGTTAGAAGTTCAATGTGCCAGAAAGCTCTTGACTCCCAATAGCCCTGCTGCCGACAAGCAGCTAGTGAGCCTGAATACAGCCCTAAGTTAGGGAGGTATTCATTACATTTTCAAATAATGACTTGGCTTGTTGTCCTGTCAAATGGCTGGCAATCATTTCTACAATGATAATCGATGTTTCATTTTATTTTGTCCTGAGAGTGATGGAATAAAGCTGGACTGCTGTCTGAGTGACAACTGCAGCGTTACCAAGGAGAAAAACCAGACCAACTGAAATCCTTCTTAATTTTCCTCAGCTTTTAAGCCTCTCACACCTCAACTGTCACCGGTAGTTCCATCCTAGAAAATCCAATTGGTGAAAGCACATCGTGAAAAAGCTCAATTCTTCGGCTGCGTTCACATCAAACATGTTCTGGTGGGTTATTAACCTCTGCAGCGTTTCCTCCTTTAGCTGGTTGGTTTCCAGGTGAGAACAACAACATTCACCAAATAACCGACGAGACGCCTGAAAACGTCTCAGTCCTCTAACAAGAGAACTGTGTACTTAAAGTAATGATCTGCAACATTTTCAGATAACTAAATCTCTGTCCCTCCTCTCTCTGATCTCTGGACCTCAACAGTGATCAACCTCTACCAGGTCATGAAGCTTTTCCATCTGCTGTTCTCAACACCCGGTGTCAGGTAGGTCTTTCCAAGGAGAATTCTTCTGGAGACAGGAAGTGATGCTTTTCACATTTCAACAGAAGAAGAACTGGGTAGTTACCATGAACAGCGATAGCCACCATGGCTGAACAGACAAAGAAAAGAGCGCCACCTACAGAAACTCAAACTCAAACAGTATTAATGTGTACTAACAATCCTTTCCTCAGGTTAATACTAACATGTGCCACCACATCATGTGCTCCCCCTGACTGCATGTCCTCCAGTAGACGTATTGTACTACAAACATCCACCTGTTTCTGTATTTTTTGTTCAGGATGTATCGACGCTGCCTTACCTTGTGATGCACATCACCACAGCGACAATGATGGCGATCTGCACAGCGCCGATGATGGCGGCAATGAGGACGTAGTGTAGCTTCTGTCCACTGGGAACTACGTAGAGGATGTTGAAGTCCTGTGGCTCTTCACACTGTGGGCCCTTGTAGCCTGTATCACATCTGTGTTACAGACACAGGAAGAGATTGTTTCAATAAGGTTATACATCCGTTTTGGAAAACAAAATCCTGACCAGATGGTTGTTAATCAATAACCATCTGAAATCTAGAGGATCCGGCTTTTAAAAGTGTTCTTAACTGTGCGTTCACACTGTGAGCAACATGATCATCAAGCCACCAGAAGTCCATTCATCTCCTACAGAGCTGAGGTGAGATGTGATGCTCAACAAGCTGGTTGGCCGAGAAAAGTTGCGGCCAACATCAACAGCCAATCAGATTTATGCACTCCCTTGTTACCTACCAATGTGATTTTGTTTCATGAACAATATTTCTGCCTGGCAAGTACAAAATGAACGAGAAGTTGATGCCAACCGTTCAAAGCTTCCCAGTTCTCTACAACTTTTATTTGACTACAATAATAAACATCTCAAAATCGATGCTTGGAGAATGGCTGATCCACTGTTGGTCCATGGGAAGATCTGAAGACTTTTACTGACTTTTTATGTTTATTTTCAATTAATGCTGCTTAGTTAGCGCTTGCTAGCTGGCTATGTTAGCTCATCAAAACAATGGAACGTCATAAAAGCCAAAAAAAATACATGATCTGCCTGTTCAAAACTTTGTTGTCTTAATGGAGGGGAAGCAGTTTTCAATTCCTGTTAGATGGAATCCAAAGTACCAGTCTTGAAAACGGATGTTTTAATTTTTATGGTAGTTTGATCTAAGCATGCTTAAAAATGTTTTATATCAGTTGTTTCAGCAACCAGATCGGTCAAGACACGTTGCAACTGATGATTCCCATTAAGCACAGCCAGCTGAGGAATCAAACTGGCTGCTGTGCTGTTGTGGTAAGTAGGGAACAAGGCAGGGATCATCCTTCTTTTCTTGTGGGTTTTCTTCTCATGTTTCAACACTATTTTGAAATACAGAGAGCACATGTTTTCATAAGTGTTATGAAAGCCGTAACACCCAGGAGGGCTTCGGGCTGCGACTCGTAAGAAGTAAGAAACGCCCTCTTGGGTATCGTTACTCTATCATGAAAACACCAGACACAGCAGCACAATGACCATAATAAATATCACATTACTTTTGTTGCTGCTTTCATTTGAGGTAGGTTCAGTTCTCATGTGTTAAGGACTCCAGTGCTTCTATGTGTTATGAAGATTTGTGTTTTTATTTATTACCGTTACATTTATTACCTGCAGGTCGCCATGTTGTACTTGATCTCACATTTCCCATGAACACAAAAGCCGGCGTAGCTGTCGGCACAGGGGATCGGCATCCCGGCGTAGAACCCGTCACCGTGGTCCAGGCCTTTGGTTTCTAGCCAGCCGGGAAGAGGGAAAACGGGATTAACAGTTGATGTGGTTCAACTGAGACAAATTCAGATTCACAAGAAGGATAATAAAAACCATCATTAGGTGTCAAAGTTCAGGAACAGGCAGAGCTTCGAAGCACTGTTGGATCAAACCCTCCAAAATGTCAGTTTTTCAAGAATGTGGATTTCATAATTCCAAGAGTTATACCCTCATCCCAACCAGCACAATCCTTCAATTAAAGTAAAAACAGGAAGAATCCCAAAACTGGAGTTAGGAGGTTTTCACCACAGCAAACAGTTTTGTAGTAGTAACTTATCCCCTTTCACTCACAATGAGGATAATCACTAAGAGCTTAAACCTTTATTGTTAATTGGTGAAACCATAATTACAGATCATTTCCATCCTGGGAAACTTTCCAAACCTTCCTCCAAAGATCCTTAATATGTAAGTGAGAGAGAAAAGCATTTACAAAAACATAAATGGACCAGAATTTGCTTTATAGTCCATATTTAGCTGGTTTAGCAGAAGAGAGATGATGTATGTACCATGGTCTCTGATGGTATTACTAGCACCATGTGACAGAAAACCCTTCTTCCTTTCCTCCCCGGTGTGAAAAAGGTTTAAATCCCCTCAACATGAATACTAGAGATCCTCCTCCAGCTGGTTTCCTCTGGTCTGATCCAGAGTATAAAGTTGAATTTTAGTATCTGGTTGGGTCAGATTCACACTGACCAATCACAAGCCAACCAGAAGTCCCATGACTCCCCAGCAGCTGGTTGATTGGTTGAGTTTTGGTAACCTGTCATCCCACCAGGTTAGAGAGTCCAAACCAATCTGGTTCCAGTCTGTAACTTGATCTACCATGATGGACTTGTCTGCTCTTCTCTGGTGTTCATACCAGTTAAGAACACATGAAGAAACATCTGAACATGAGCATCAGTCCAGACTGACCAAGTCTCCTTCTACCCATAATGCCTTGTGTCTTGGGGTGGTTTCCTGTAGCTGGTTGGATTCCGTTCTCTCTCCTAACGAACCACCAAGTCTCCTTCTACCCATAATGCCTTGTGTCTTGGGGTGGTTTCCTGTAGCTGGTTGGATTCCGTTCTCTCTCCTAACGAACCACCACAGTTCTCTTGTTAGAGGACTGAGACGTTTTCAGGCGTCTGTTATTTGGTGAATGTTGTTGTTCTCACCTGGAGACCAACCAGCTAAAGGAGGAAACGCTGCAGAGGTTAAGAAACCCACCAGAACATGCTGGCTGTGAACGCAGCCTCAGATCCTTCTCTGTCATATATTATCATTCTGTGTCCCATCTACTGTCATCTGTACGTCCTTGACCCTTGCACTGCTACACTATTGCTTGCTTGTAATGTTGACAATGTAGAGTTTAAGGACGTCCTCGTCAGCTGCTCTGGAAAATCTTAAAATGCAAAATGAAGGCATCTGCAGAGCGAGAGGGCGGGGAGCTGTGGAGACCATATTTCCCCAGAGAGATTTAGATGGTCATATCAATGCAGAGAGTGAAAGGAGATAAAAAAAAATGCTCTGGATTCGGTTTCATCTCCTCTTTGATCTGCAGCAGCTCGAAATCCAAGACCCACGTTGTGTAGCTGGGTGGGCTGCACTTTAAAACAGCCTTTTTCCAGGCTCTTACCGCGTGTGTTTACCTATGGAGAATCCTGCTATGAGACGGAACGTTCTGGATGAAAAGTGTACTTACATTGTTTTAATCTACTAATACATGATGTACTGTCACTGCATTATGTCTGTTATACTTCAGCCAAACCGACGGTGTGTAATCTGTAGGAAGATTTCCATTCAGCACTAACCCTATTACTGTGCAGTTCTCCTTTTCTACAGGTGAACAGACTAAAGGAATCTCTGTGGCTCTACTCTGATGTCAAGTTTCCTCTCTGTGTTGAGTGAGGTGCTTGACCCCGAGGCCCTTGAAACCTGTTCAAACCGTCAAGGTTTCATTTCAAAACCAAACGGAGGTAAAGAAGAAAAAAGATTTTCTTCATTCGTGAAAAATGTATTGTTTGCAGGTTTTTGGCAGCAGAAGCTAAAACTTTAATGACGCGATGAGAAGTTTGAACTTATTAACTTCAAGTATTTTTAACGTTGTTTTTGTTCCCGTGGAGAAATGAGGTTGTTACAGCAGCAAACAGTCGAAGGAACAGCAAAGGAAAATAGAATCTCAGTAAAAATAGAGCAAATTCAGCAGAAATAGATGAATAGGGTTAGAATGAAACATGGATTACATGGACGCAGACAGTAGAGCAGACTGAGACAATGAAAAAGATATATATATATATATATATATATATATAACAGCTTCAGGAGACATGAGGACGAGGTAGGAGCAATGTATAAAACATGGAGATGTGAAGAGGAAAAAGGCTGCAGGCTCTTTGAGAAACAGATGAAAACCTCTTGTCATTTTCTGCCTTCAATTTTCTCTCCTGCTTCATCTGCTTTCAATTGGCTTTAAAGTGCAACAAATTACAATTGCTGTTGAGATTTGCTTTTCATGAAAAGAGAATTATAGAAAACATATTATTTCTATCATCGTTATTATTGTCCTCTTTGGCTGAAACAGCTTCCTTACCTAAGATGTCGGGTTTGAATGGACTGCTGTCGTCTTTCTTTCCCAGCTTCTCTTTATCTGCTGTGGAGGAAAAAGACGCTTGTTTAGGTTCCAGGTCACATTCATGATCACACACACACACACACACACACACACACACTGATGACATCATGATGACGCAACATGGATGTAACTGAACAGAGTGACCCAGCGGGAGGTTCTTCTGATCTCCGAGAGGAAAACAGGAAGCTGAAGACGAGATGAAGACGTTTTTAAAAGCCACTGGAGGTTCATCACATCTCCACTCAACATGAAGAGACGGCACGTGTCTGGGATATCTGACTTGATTTACTTCACTTTCTTGATCCAGGGAGTTTCACTGAGCATGTGTTATGTTACAGTACAACCAGGCAAACTGATTCTATCCAACTTTATTGATTTATTGTTTTGTTTTTATTTTTTTAATTGCTTGTCGTCTTTCCTATTTTTGTGCTTAAATTTAATTAAGTTTTATCTTCAGCTTGACAGTAGTTCTAGAGATTTTCCCAGCAGGCCTTGGGATTCAAACCAGTGAGGCTCCGGCCGCCTCATCACGCTGCTTTTGTATTTGTGACTCATGATGATGAATTGGAAAAGCTGCAGGGAAATTAGACCAAGTTCCCTCAACGTTGCAAGAAAAGTTTTACACTCATTTGAAGCAGATTTGTTTCGCTGAAGAAATGAAGAAGTGAAGTGATGAATTGCGACGGAGACTCTGTTGTGGTTGTTTTCCTCTTGAAACATGATGACATCATCTACAACTACAGAACAAGAACAACAAAACTGATCAATCCCTAAAAAAGCTCTCCATTCTTCTGCCTGAGTCTCTTGATGCTCAGGAAGGAGCTCCCTTGTGATGTGATGTGTTGGTTGACTGTCCATGTCTCCTCCAGGATGTAGCCACGTCCCACACCAATATGACCTGACAGCGATGTTGAAGACTCACATCTGATGGATTCTAGTCAGTGTGAACGGCAGTCTCATGTTTTCAGTTCCCCTCCTCTGTGACATGAGTCAGACATGTGACCTACATGAGACTAGTATTGCGTTGGCATGACAACAAGTAAATCTTAAGACAGCTGTCATCATGTTGTCAGCTTGTCTGAGCAGCGTGGAGGACAACGAGACAACGATGGACAGAAAGACAGACAGTTGTTATTGATCCTCTGATCATATGGGTACAGGAAGTGGTTACATCGTAGATCAGCGACAGGAAACACTGGGGTGTTCTCCTCCCAGAGCTGGTGGTTCGTCTGCCTGTCGTAGTGCTTTGTGTAATCTGTTTATCTGTAAGGGCGAGAGAGAGAGAGAGAGAGTGTGTGTGTGTGTGTGTGTGTGTGTGTGTGAGCAGTCGACAGCGACAAACAAAGAGGAGGTGCGGTGTGTTATGGCGGTATTTTTCTGAAAACAGTCGACAGTCGGCTTCATCTTTTTGACGCAACG
>OOFE01015070.1:0-11561 GCA_900323365.1 Monocentris japonica | reverse complement strand
ACACGTACACACACACACACACACACACACACACACACACACACACACACACACACACACACACACTTTACCTGGTCTGGTTGAGGAGGTGGGGGGGTATTGGTCCCAGGACTCTCTCCATCATGGCCAGATGTTCTTTACTGTCGTGGGTCTGAAACAGAGACAGGACAGCAGAGTGGGCATCACTCTCTCTCTGCATTGTATGTGTGCATGTATATACATGCATGTGTGCACATGTACCGTAAATATGTATGTGTACATTAGTGTGTGGTGTGTGTACCTGGAACAGTGTCAGTCCCAGGTAGAACTCCATTAGAATGCAGCCCAGACTCCACACGTCACACGCCTGGTTCCAGCCCAGATCTAAGAAAACACACACACACTTACTGAATTTTAATTTGACCACCATCCTAAATTAATGCAATAAGCTGTATGGGAAAATAGCCCATGGCTTGAATAAATATTTGTTTTAAGTTTTGTGTGTGTCTCCATACCCAGTATGACCTCTGGAGCCCGGTAGTGGCGTGTTGACACCAGGGAGGTGTGGTGTTCGTGGTCAAACGTGGCATTACCGAAATCCACCACCTTCACATCCAGACTCTTCAACGTCCTCTCATCTCGCTTCTGTTGACACACACACACACACACACACACACACACACACACACACACACACACACAGACAGACACACACTGGTTTAATTGTGAGGATATTCTATTGACTTAAGTGAATTCACCAGCTCTACATGGAGAACCTTAAGTGGACATTAAGTAATCTATGCTCTTTATCGATCTCTTTCAGTGACCAGTAGGAATTGTACCAACATTGATAGAATTGATCTCCAACACAAGTCTCTGGCACCGCCCCCCAACCCCTCCCATTACATTTAGTTACAGTGGTCTGTAATTGACAGAAACCATAAAGTCCCATTTTCATAATAGAAAGGAATAAGCTTGCTAATTACAGCAGAGATCCATCAGGAATGTCTAGTGAAGAGATAAAATATCACCATGCTGAATACTGGAATAATAAAACTGCTTTGGGATTAGCTTGGGGTTTGAGACTTTTTGAAATGTGATGAAGCCCTCCACAAAACTGTACAAATCTTACTTATTGCTCCTTTAAGATAGCTCATACAGTATTTATAGTAGTACTGCCAAAACAATTAGCTAGCAAGCTAGGTATTATCTGGCAAAGAGGACCTGAGATACTACACAAAGAAACCCCCTGTGGGATCTCTAACCATCACTCTAACCATCTTGGCCCATTGATTATCTGTGGAGCAGCTCCTATCCTCCCACGTTGCGCTTTACCATCTTAGTGTTGTAGTCCAAGTCGTAGTCAGAGCAGGCAAACAGGATGTTCTCTGGCTTCAGGTCTGTGTGGGTCAGCTTGTTACGATGCAGGACTGAAAAAACACACACACACAAACACACACAGCATGACATATGGAATATTTGTACTGTAACTGCTAGTCGCTGCTAGCTGTAGTGTATGGTGTTGCAGCAATAGGTGGCACATATAGAAACTCAAGTGTATGACTGGCTGCTGATGGACAATGTTGAACAAAAGTTCAGCTGCTGTCAACTGTTCTGTGCTGACTAACCAGAAACAGGTTTAAATGAACACCTCTACTCACAGCAGACAGCGCTGAAGATCTGGTAAGCCATGCATCTGATCTGGTCCACGCTGAATGGCAGGAATTCATTCTCTCTGAGGAAGTCGAACGTACTGAGACCCAGCAACTCAAAGACAATACAGATATGACCATGGTGGTCAAACCAGTCCAACATCCTCACACAGGCACTGGGGGAAGAGAGAAGGAAGACAGAAAGGGAGACGATGAATAAATAATATACATAGGTAGTTTAAAAATCATGCACCATGTACTTTTACATTTGTGTACATTTGTGTGTTTGGGGATAAAACAGGGCATATGTTGAATAGTGCTGGTTGCTAATAACCTGGTCGCCACTACACCCTGGCACAAGTTATGTGTGCTAGAGCCCCCAAAGGGGTGTACCTGCTTAATGTACTTTTTGGGTAGGCTAAGCTGGCTACCTGGAAAAGTAAAAAGAATAAGAGGTTAGAAAGGTTCAGTTGAGGCAGGAAAAATCATGCTGGGCCTGGTAGTGGCGAGGCTTCGGGTAGTTGTCTTTTTACAAGTTGGTGGAAAATGTTCCTCATTTTGTGTCTGTGGGGGATGAATGGGGTCCTGTGTACTGATGATGAGAAGGAGAGCCTTGGGCTTCATCTTTAATAGGTTGGGTATATTTTGTAACACAGGTTTTATCTTTAGTCTTTTTCCTCTTTTTAACATGACTGGCTGAGGTTTTATTTTTGACATGACTTGATTGTGGTTTCTGTGTGTTCATGGAGCTTAATTAAAGGTGGTTTTAAATTTACATTTTCAGCCATTTTCCAAGCCCTCTCAGGATTTGTTTGAAGTGATTTCTTAATTCTAACAGTCAGGATCTTGTCTAAATCATTTCCCATCCTTCCCAATGGTTTCCAGGGCTGAGACGGAAGGCCTGATTGGACTCACAATCTGTTGTCGTCATCCAGGCTGTTGATCTCCTCCAGTACCGTGATCTCAGACCTGGCTGCTTCACGGAAACGCTCAATGTTCTTCACTATCTTCAAGGCTACATGCTCAGCACTGCTGGACATAGAGACAGTACACATAGACAGACATACAGATATAGACAAACAAAAAATGAATTCCTGTACACTTAGTATACATGGTTAGCAATGATGGTCAGGCCGTGTTCTGATGACTTACTATTATAGTGCAACAGTAGAAAAAGGTTTGTATCTGTGAATCATATCATTACAAGCAACAGATATAAAAGGAGGCCAAGGGTCACTCACTATACTTACTTCTCTCTATCAATACACTCCACCACCTTTCCAAAGGCTCCTTCTCCCAGTGTAGATACCACCTCATCTGGAAGGAACAGACAGTCAGTCAGTCAGCGGTGTAGATCAGACAACAAAACCACTCTCAAGACTAGCCTAGCCGACACTAGCTCCCACCCATTTTATTAGCAGTGTGAAAGGGACACAGCAATATTAAAATTTTAGCTTTTCCCTTTGCCAGGCACAGGTTTCTGCACTGAAAATACAGTTAACTGAAAAACAGCTTGTTAGCATCATAGCATCATTAGCTAACGGATATTGTTAACTGCAAGCTGGCTCTTCAGCTCACAGCTAGCAACAGGTTGTTTTCAAAGAGCAATGCTAACAGTGCTTAGTGTTTTAAAGTTGCTGAAAGACAAATGCAGAAGGTTTCATCCCATAATTTCCCAACTGTCTGGCAAAGAAAAACATAGATAGATAACAAACATATTGGCATATTGAATGTTAAAACAAATTCAAAACAATGTACTGGGCCTACATGGCAGAATCATTTTCCCATTTAGTTCCTGGTTGAAAATAACCAGAGCTAGACTTAACAATAGGGACTATAATTAAGGTGGACATAGGGTTTGTCTGTAAAACTACAATTCTCTGTCACGTGTAGATTACAGCTCCCTTCTACTGTAATTAAATTACGACAGTAACAGAATCTGACACAATATGTTCTGTTGGTAGCTAACAGGCTTAATATCCACCTGACTTTGACTGAATATGTATGGTTAGTGTTGGAGTAAAAATAATACAAGATGTTGCTAATTATGAGATAAAGAAAGGCTAATTTCCCATTTTCTGGCAGTATTAGCAGTTTTTGGGAAACAACTCATAAATTGCCATATTATATTTTGTTACTGTTCAATTACATGGGGGAGCTGTAACTGAAAATTCTGTCCAATGCTCTTTCTGCAACCAAAACCCTTCAACACATAACCAATCCTAATCATACACCAGAGGCCTTCAATTCAAACTAACTCTGCATTCACACCACTAGCAACCACATCACTGTGCTACTGTCCAATAGCCGATTTGAGGTAGCTCACTGCTAGCATGAAAAGCCAATGGTGTTGCAACTACACATGGGACTAGAAATCCTAGTACAATGATTGGTACTGATGGGCGATGTAACCCTGAAGTTCAGCTGCAGCAAAGTTTTCTGCGCAAATAAACAAGGACACAGGGCGACCGTGGCCAACATCCACCGATATTTCTCTGGCCATACAAAATTATTTGGAAACTGGTTTCTGGAGTTGCTGGTGGTGTGAACACAGTTGCCCTGATGTTGTCTTACTAGCTAGAAACTCAACGTGATGAAACTATGACAGGATAAAACAGAGACAAAAGATAAAGGTTGGTGTTGAGTACATCTTTCTTTCAGTACGAGGCCGGTGTGATAGACCAGGTGGCCCTCTTTGTCATCCTCACAGCGCCTCCTCTTTCCCCTGTGACTTCTCTGCACTCCATCATCATCACCAGCATCATCATCGCAAGGGCAGGCAGATTCAAGCCAGAGCAAGTTGTCATCAGGGGTCGAGTGCCGCACGGATGGAGATGAAGGAAGGAAGGAGTGATGGAGGGAGGAGTGGGCGGAGCATATTGGTGGTTGGGGGTGGGGTTGTTTTCCAACGCGTCGCGAAGAGACACGCAGAGAGGCACGCCGACAAGCCGATGTGTGGACAAGATGGTACAAGAGAAAGACATGGCAACATTTTCAAACTCATCAGTCTGATTACAGCACTTAAGATCTGCTCAGATATATCTCATACTAGGAAAGAGGGCTGCTGTGAAAAGAGCCAGGCAAAAAAAATATATGGAGATCACATTTTACTTAACCACGCTTGATAAAAAATAAATGTTCAAGAAATACATTAACAGTTCAGCCCAGTCAAAAATGGAAATGAATGTTCTAAAATCCTCCTAGCTCTAAAAATGAAAAACTTTCTACAACTCTCCTTGCTTTAGAAACTATACCTCCTAGAACTCAGTTCTACCACCCAGGCTCTCAGCTCGAAAGAGAATTATACAAGCATGAGGAGGAAGAAGATAAATAGGAGGAAGAGTATATTGTACCGAGTTAGTGCTTCGGCCGTGGCTTCGGCTACTGCTGTGGCTTCTGGAGTGTGTTTTTGAGGAGGCGTGTCGTGTGTGTGAGGAGGCATGCCGTGTGTGTGATGAGGTGTGGCGTGTGTAGTGGTTGTCTTTGCCAGTCTTTCTGTCGGTGTGTAGGTCTGTCTTGGCGTTGCGACTGCCAAGAAGCCCGTTGTCTACCAGAGAAAGAAAGCATGACAGGTGAATTCCTTCACTATATGTACATTAAATGCATTTAAATGAAGGACACTTTGCTGACTTATGAAGAGCAACTTACAGTGAGTGCAGCAGTAAGAATAAGCTTCAAGTCCAAGATCACCAACATCACAAGCAACCAATAGTAAAATTTCAGTATGTGAGGTCCTGTCCAACTATCTTGTGTAACATGTACAGTATATGTAATGTGAGGCAAATGTAATCTACTTGTCCTAAAAAGAGTATTCTAATTTTTAATTGTCCAACTAGTTTAACCTGAAGAGCATCTGCTTAAAGGAAAACTCCCCCGAGGTGCCCTTCCACTGTTAGATCTCATCAGTCCGTGATGTTCAATACATTCCAGTAGTTATTATGTGATGATGTGTTTACTTTTTTTTTGTACCCACTTTCCGTCAACCTGCCTCATCTACTTCTACTTACATTTCAGTTACATTTCCCAGAATGCAACCCCCAGAGAACAGGTGTGAACTGTGGGTGGAGAGAGCATTGGCAGTAGTGTGTAGTGTTTCCAGTCAAGAAAAAATGAGTCGTGTTGCTTATTCAGAACTCAACATGTCTTGTGGCTGCATTGCATTCTGGTCTATCTTGGCTACTGTCAGTGGAGAAATTGGTCTCTCTCCTCTTCTCCGATGGATATCTCCATGTATGATTGTTGATCATCAGTCTAGACGATCTGAGGGGCTGACACCAAAACCTGACGTTTACCATTGATGTTTTGGATCAATGAAACATTTTCTGATATCAAATTCCATTGTAGCTGCTGGAAATATCTCAATGTGACACATTGTCTACGTTTGGCCAGTTATCCATGGGAAGACAAATATACCAAACAACTAAATGTACACAGAAATGCAAGATGCATCACCAATGGCTGTTTTTACCAATGTTAAAGTGTTTTAGAGTGATTTCTTTCCTTGAACATTGTTAATGTAAATACACTTGAGCAATAATATAAAGGTTCAGCCTCAACCAATTAATCATCACCCTAGGGTACAATAAAACTAGAAGCAAAAACCAAGGAGGGGTCAGGCAGCGTCACAACAGTGGACTTCATTGTCATTCACTTTAAAGAGAGTGAGCCATGCCCTTTCCTTCTCATGTGTCCTTAGCGTCCTTGAGCAAGACACCCCTACCTGCTGATTCACTGCAAGTTGCTCAGGATAAGAGGATCAGCTAAATTACTAAAATGTAACTGTAAATACCTATCCCATGGTACTTAATGAGCAGGGGGCCTTCAGTGGTCGTCTTGCCCACAGCTTTGCTCTCCCTGCTGGGCTCTATGGCCCCGCCCTGCCCCCTCTGCTCCAGCCTCCTGGATGTCTGGTGACACCTGAACAGGTAAGACAGGAAACACATGGGCTAACAACAGTCAATAATGTGACATGTGTATATGAGAATCAGTATGAAAAATGATGCATGGAATAACTATTTAAAAACTACTAATTGTTTGACTTAAATTTAAAAAAAAACTTCACAGTCTTTACAGATACATATCTGACTAATTTAAACTTAATGACACCAACAGTGTTAATAATAAAACATCAAAAAATGCCTGTATAAAACTATTCGAAGCAGACAATGCCAACACTTGCCAGTAAATCACAGGAGGTAAACAGAGATAATTAGAAACACCCAGTCTCCTCTGTTGTGTGGTTTCACCAGGTTAACATCAGGTCTATAAAGAGTTGGGAGCATCATAACCTACGAGGTCTGAAGCTGAATGCTGATGAAGAACCAGGCTTCTCAGAGGAAAGTTCAAAGGTCTTCAGCAATGTCCTGTCTATCTGTTGTGTGTCTGTTCTCCAATGAATTGCCATGTGTTGTACATGTGAAGGGAGAAGTTTTTCACTTAGACCAAAATAAATTCCACTGAAATTCCACTGGTTTGGCTGTAGAGCAGTAATAGGAACTCAAAGCTCTGAGCTCTCTCTCCGTCTGGTATTCAAGCCCTCCTCCCTTCACACCTCTTAATCAAAGGGGGCAGAGGTTGCAGTCTCTCCTCCAACCCTTCTCTGTTTCCAGTGCTATACATAGAGTCAGCTCCCCCGACCTCCAAACCAGAAGTGTCTTGATCTCCAGGGTTTTCCCAGGCCTTTTGGAGAGGCTTGGTTAAGGCTAGAATATAACATGAAACTAATTATCCCTGTGGGAAAATTGGGTCGCTGCAGCAGTAATAGGATACAGCAAAGAAAAATAGACAATCAATAAGAATAGAGCGATTTGGGGGTGGGTGGGGTCAATCATAACAGTTAAACATAACACAACCAACAATTACACCACTTGAACATACTGTATTAAGGAGACATATATTAATTAAAAGTATGAGAAGGCCACATGTTCATGTTTTGTCAATGTCATGGGCCAGTCATGTTTCTGACTGGCCCAATTCAGAGGCAACATCTTTCCTAAACACAACTTTGGCAAAACACAGTTTGCACCATAAACCCATGAAAAACATGACTTTATCCATTACTAATTATACCTCCCCTTTAAATTACTGGGGTTTGGATGTTACACTTGTCAAAGGGTTGACCTATAGGCTGTGAAATCCTCTCGTCTCGTTCAGATACCAGAGGCATGCCATTCACAGCGGGGATCTCGCTCCCTCCATGTTATTTCTTATTCATCCTTTTATCACCTCCTCCTGTCTATCTCTCCTCGCATTCTCCCCTCCTTCTTCCTCATGCCTCAGACATACCAGGAGAATGAAGGACTCATTCCCTCTCAACCCTCTCTTTAACACCCCCCTTTCCATTCCCTCCCTTCAGCTACATGCATTTGTCCACATTAGCTTCTTGACTCCTTTTCCAATGAAGATAAATGTAGAGAATAAGAAAGAACCTTCTTCATCTGACTCAACATTTTGGAGTTTAGAAAAACTTAGGTTTGGTTGAGCTATTCCAATTCCCTGCTTGGCAACAAATTAATTTATAATGGGAATCATATTTAACAACTTCTTCAAAATGTCACCTATTAGACATTATGAAATATACTGAAAATGAACAGTCACACAATACTATTTAACAGATTGTTTTAGAAGTGGTTGCACCGCTTGTTTATCAATATCAACTTAGCAATGAGAAGGCATTTTGTGGTTGCGGTTGACTCCCTCTTCTCCAAACCTTCTACATGTCAGGAATGGATCTGTCTGTCCATACCACCAGGCTCAGCTGTCTGTTAGACAGTAAATCAGACTCGCTCTAACTAACTGACAACATGTAGGGCAGTCGCACTCACTTAAGACCCTCTAACACTCACCAGTGAGCCAAGCAAAAACTCCCAGTTCACTCGCATTTTCGACGGCTTCCAATTCAATGATGGGAGGATGGAGCTACGAGCGAGCGACCAGCACTGTGAGACATTTTGTTCTCAAGCCAAAAAAGCAAATGCCAAAAAAGTATTATTATTCCAGTATTTAGGGTGGTGATATATAACCTCTTCACCAGATGTTGGCTTTAATGTTGGATTTTTGTTCTAATTAGCTAGCTTGCTCAGCTCTATAGTGAAAATGTGACATTTCTATATCTGTCAATTACGACCAGGCCCTGAGGCAGCAAAGCAGCTCCAAACCATGATGCTCCCTCCACCATGCTTCACAGCTGGAATAAGGTTTTGCTGTTGCTATACAGTGTTTTTTCTCCTCCAAACATAGCGTTGTGCCCTTTTGAACATTGTTCCAGTAGCTTTGTGGAACATCCAGGTGGTCTTTGGCAAACTTGAGACGGGCAGCAATGTTTTTTGTGGAGAGCAGTGGTTTCGTCCTTGGTATCCTCCCATGAACACCGTATGTATGGTACTGTATGCACTGTACTGCTATGTTAGAGGTTAAAATGTCTCTACATCAGTGTCACCGAGACTAATTCCTGTGCATGTATTAAACTTGGGGAGTAAAGTGATGGCCATTGTGTTGCATTGTGTGGATGAAGATAGAAAATATTTCAAAGAAATGGCAAAACTTTCAAACTGACTAACGACCATTGTCACATCATTGCCTCTCTTCCATCCTTCCTGCCTCTCTGCAGTTATTGATATGTCTCTGCACCAATGTCACCCTGATTCCTGTCCACACATTGGACTCGGTGTCTGACGCGAAAATGATTTTGCTGCCTACCTTCTGTAGGTCTTGTGGTGGTGGTGTCTCCTGCTGCTTCTCTCCTCCAGCTCTCCGCTGTGAGGGCTTCTCCTGGGCCTTTTGAGGACCACCTTCTCCTCCTCCTCCTCCCAGCCTCCTCCGGGGGTGTGCCGACGCTTGTTCGCGTGCCGCATATCTGCCAAACAAGGAGAGACAGAAATGGCCGTGATGCAATAAAACATTACGACCCCCAGAAAACCTACCCCGGACATTCCTAGGGTGCTCCTAGGTAGTAAAAGCCCCAGCCAGCTGCAGTGAAAAGACACACGGGGAGCTGCTCCAGCCTTGACCCCTGGCCTGACCCCGGCAGCTCTGGACTTGCGCTGTACTGTGTCTGATCTCAAGTTGTGGTTCTCCAGCAGATGCAGGACATTGTGTAATCTTAGATAGATTACTTTAGATTGCTGGATATTTTCCTGTTAGACTTCAGCGCAGCATTTCACACTGTTGATCATATAGTCCTGACTGACTGCCTTGAGCACTGGGTGGGCAGGTCTGGCTCAGCACTGAGTAGGCTCAGGCTCAGGTACTTCTTTATCTTCCTCAGCATATATCACTCAGGGCTCAATTCTAGGCCCGATCCTTTTTTCTCTCTTCATGCTCCCACCTGGAAGCATCATGCATAAACATAATGTCTCTTTCCATTGCTACGCAGACAACACCCAGTTATGGCTACCTCCTGTTGACCTCAAATGTTGGATGTCTCGAAACATTTTTACAACTCAATGATCTCAAATCTCAAATAGTCTTATTTGGTCCTCCTAGCTCTGGATATGTTGCTCTTAAGGATGGTGGTAGTCCGTTGTGTCCTTTAGCACAAAGCCAATGGCCAGAATCCTAGGAGTGATTTTTGACAGTGGCTTGACTTTTGATGAACACGTAAAGTTGTTTATCCTCCATAGATTTTGAGGTGGTCATCCCTGCTTTTACTTCTTCTTGTTTAGACTATGGTAACTCCCTCTATTTCTGCCTGTCACTCTCATGTCTCCAACTGGAGACGTTTTTTGTCTGTGTATCTCTCCACTGGTTAACAGTTAGATATAGAATTGATTTTACTGATAACGTTTAAAGAACACCTAGGTCTGGACTGATCGCCAGACTAGTGTGGCAGACAGATAGGTAACCTGGCTAGCCAGACAGCAGATAGCCCTGCAGTAGGTTCTTCAGTACTAAATGTTTATTAAATATAGCTGATGATGAAACATGAGCTAAGATGGCATGGCAGGAACTTTAAGTGATGAGTGCCTGGCCTGAAGAGTATGTAGTCTACTATCAATATGTAGTATATAAGTCTTCTTTGCGTTATCTGTAGATACCTTGCTTATAATGAACATAACTAACTTAAAGCTACCATTAGGTCAGGCTCATTGGGTGACTGCCATATAATGGTCTTTTATCCATTGGTGAGATCCCAAGTGCTTTCAGCAATGCAGACGTCAGCTCTGTAAACACGTAGAGATGCCACGCCAGACTCCACACACAAGTTTAATGTTTCCCTGATTATTGGCAAACATTCACACTTCGTAGGACGACGTACATCCACCAAGCAGCAATAATTTCAATAACTTTATTGAAATAAACACTGTACTTTATTCTACCAGCATCCACGGTGTATCGTGTTGGAAGAAGCTTCTAAGACTGACAGGCGAACCAACATACGTGCTGTTTGGTGTGTTGGACGTATGCCGAGTTTACTATAATTCGGTAAAGGTTTAAAGTAATGTACTACCAGGTATGTGGCTTTGCCGATAAGTAAGGCAACAGTAAACTGTCATATGTCTGAATGGAGTTCAGTGTGTAGCATAACCTAGCGTTAACCAGCAGCAAGGGGAACCGTTGACAACAGTCACCATCGTATCCATATGGTTTACTGTGGCTTTGACGCACTAGCAACCGCCATGGGCTTATATTTCCTTTGGAAACATAAAAATAAAAATATCCTCACCTTTAACTACTGGCTAGTTCAAGTTCTGAAACTAGATAGTGTCCTTCCAGAGGCAGAAGCAGCGTTTGAAACCGGCTGTTTCTTTACGATCGCCGGTCAAAAATGGGCTATCCGTTGTTTGTTCACAGTAGGACGACCTGCTTTACGGCAGACAGGGTGAGCGGGTTTGTGGGAAATTACGTTACCAGCCTCAATTGAAACAGTACCGTCGAACAAACCGTACGTCATAAATGGTGATTTTTGTCGCCTCTACACTACACAAATTA